>BCKE01000007.1:657602-782599 GCA_001600495.1 Pilasporangium apinafurcum
TAGATCTCTGGTTGCTACTCTATATATTGTATATCGTATATTGGATTAAGCACTGAGAACATTTCCCATTGTCACTTGGTTAATTAATTCGGTAATCGGACTGGTCTAACCTTACTAACCTTTCATTCCTATCTGTAGCGTTATCTGCTAGATCCTGTGATCCTTCCGGGATATCTTTGTCTCGACGTGAGTAACTCCACGTTACTCTGTGTCATGTTTACTTTGTCTTGTGGTATGCACTGCATTGCAAATTGGAAAATGAGTGAGTGGTTGAGTGCTCGCATAAATCTCAAAATGTTCTGGAATATCCTGATAGGAATGTTCTAAGATGTTCTAAATCAGGTATAGATTGCTCTAGAACATTCTTATGTGTTTTATAATGCTCTCGAGTGTCGCAAGGATGGAGTTTAAGAAATTTGTATACTCGCAACAAAAGTGTTAAAATGAAACCGGTATGTTTTGATCTTCATATCTCATCAACCACTGTATGTCTCAGCCTATAATTTTTGCTACATATATACAAGATAATTGTCCAATATTGAGCTAAGTTTCRTATTGACTCGACTTGATTTGAAAAAGTTATGAACTCGCAAATACAAAAATGCAAAACACTTTAACACTTTTGTGAGTCACTGTAGTTGTATGTTATACATGTGTAAAGGAAGAAAGTAGAAACACGATCGTAATCAGATTAGGAAAAGATGCATTGAAAGGAAGCTTAGATGTAGCGCTAGCGAACTAAGTCCTCCAACTAATTCACTTTTCATTTTGCGTTCAAGTTGCCACCTCCGCCCACCAACGTCAGTTCAAGTCAGTCTATTTTAGCCAATCAAAATCATACAAGTCGATTTTTATCCAATCATCATCGTCGAAAACCAGTAATTGTCACACCACGTATCCCGGATGTGCCAAATTCTGAACTATATTAGTAGAAGGATTATCCCTATCAAAATAAAACCTCTCATAACCAATAAATCTTCGGAACATAATATCGAGCTGATTTAGGCTATCCACCCACATCTCGAGTCGATCTGTCTGCGGTCCGGTCCCTAAAGTGTTATTAGGACCGGATCGGTTCAAAGCAAAACATAATGTGAACACTATAGATGCAAACCTAGAACGTAACTGAATCCCTTCTATCAGGGGCAAGTAGCGTCAACCATGATGGCGGTCGTTGCGTGGGGGACAGACGCTGCGCGTGACATTGGAACCGGCGGTCTTGTACTACAAATTCTGGACGCATATTCTCACACTCTAACTGTAAGTCTGCAACACATGCCTGACCTCGCACGCAACGAACAAACGTAGCGTCGGCATGTGCCTGACCTTGCGTTCGAGGTCAGACGATATTACATACCTCAAAGTCATTTCAATACATTACGAGGGAAAATAGAAATACATAGTTGCATATAATACATGTGTAAAGGAAGAAAATAGAAAGCCGATCGTAATCAGATTAGGAAACATGCATTGAAAGGGAGCTTAGATGTAGTTGTAGGGAACTAATTCCTCCATCTAATTCACTTTTCATTTTGCCAACAACTCATCACTTCCTCCTCAAGTTCCACGACTGTCCAAGTTTTCAAGTTCCAAATTTCGACCAATAAAATTTTAATATTCATCTTTTCGACCAATTATAAAATCCCATTGTTACATTTTCCCGAATTTCCTGTTCTGCATGCACAATGGCTAGTGAATCCGAGATCAAAAAGTGCGATCAGACTCTGATCCAAGAAACTGCTGAACTAATCGAACCTGCTGTAGAAGACAAGGCTGTGGTTCAACAAGCGCAATCAGAGGGTGAGGATGAGGCACCAGCGCCAAGCGATTCCAATAACTCCAACAAATCCAATGACTCCAACAAATCCAATGACTCCAACAAATCCAATGACTCCAACAAATCCAATGACTCCAACAAGCCCAACGCCCCCGATACGGCAACATCGTCATCGGACGCCCAAGTTCTCACGGAATCTCCAGCTCCAGCTCCAGCGATCCTAGTAACTGTCCAAGTAGAAACCGTAGCACCAGAGTTGGCTCCTGTTGCACTGCCAGAAACGAATGAGCCATCACAAGAAGATGATGCGGACGTGGACGCCTTAATCCGTCCACTTCAGCAAGTTGAAATAACGCACAGCTCGTACCATCGGTACAGAGACGGGCATATTGAGATGGGTCCCGGTCATATCGCTCCAGATCGCTACGTAGCACGTGGATCAGGTCGTATATACGATACGACACGAGATCCACCCAAGCCGTGCTTCAATTGCAATGGTAACCACTGGCGCAAGGACTGCCCTCGTGCTCATATCTTCTAGTATAGCACTGCAAGGTACCAGATGGGAAGTTGTTGAACCAGTGAATTTAGTGCAATTTTCATGAATTTCAGTTCATTGCTAGTTTCAAAGACAGTAAGTTCAGGTTAATACAAATGAATAAAATATGATGACCTCGACAGTATTGAGATTTGTTTTGTTTCGAGTCAATTCTTTTTCCAATAAAAAAGCAGATCAGCAAGTATATATGCTCGGGTGATACGACAAATTCGATCTGGAGACAGCAAATGATTAAAAATGGAACCATGTGTCGCAAGCAAATGTAATACCAAAGAATCAAGTGCACATTGACACGAACACATACAATCAGCATGGACTAAGGCATGGATTTTAATCTGTGTCTTGGCTGTGAAAGATCTAGAGCATCTTTAGAGGGTATCTTTTCCGGTGTCTCAAAAAAATTGAGACACGATTCAGCGCACCACGCTATAGATTGGTTGCGATCCCTTTATTATACCCCGATTTTTAAGTGTCTCAATTGTCTTATCCTTTTTATATGTTAGAGAATTTATATGTAGAGAGGAGGGGTATTTCCTTCCCCTAATTTAGTTGTTATATGTATAGATCTCGGCAGGAGTGGGGAGACTTGAGACACCTCTTGTTCTGTCGATCTTAGATATGCTACGAGGTCTGTTGCATGCGAATTCGGCATCAAAAGTGTCTTAAGACACTGTCTCGGTGTCCTTAAAAAAGAGACAGCGCGCCACGAGAGGCACCAACCGCTCTCGGCCACTTATAATGCATCTCGTCGACACCCGTGCGGAGACACACCGAAAGCGTCATTTTTTAGAGACAACGCACCACGAGGGGCAGCAGCCGCTCTAGGCACAAAAAATAAACGGCCTGGGGACGACTTCAGAGATCTTCCTTGAAAAACTTGTAGAAGTCGGCGACCCTTCCGTGCTGCAAGTAGCACAACCAGAGCACGCAGTACTGTCCGCAGTGCGGATTTTGGACCTTGATCTCGCGGTAGGTATAATCGGGTGGGATCACGCGAGGACGGGGCAAGAACAACGGATCGAAATACATCTTGTTTTTGTTGCTTATCGCTAGCCAGTGTATATCACCTACGTGTTGCGTCCCCATGTTGAGGATCGCATAATCGACATTGCGGTTCAACGCTTGTTTGAAGTCGATTTGATCGACTTGTACGCAAATAGTACTCGCTAACTGTGTGAGCTGATCGTCGGTGGTTTTCGACAATTTGATAATTGCTTTGGCACTCATAATATATTTTGTCTCATATAAGAGACATCACTCGTCGCGATAATCACACATGTCATCGGCATCTGATATTTCCGCCTATGAGCATTCCGCAGATCCGACTCAAGCCGAAACGCTGTTCAAAGACAAGCATTGAATCTACATTCAAGACAGCACTTCAAACTGGTCAGTACTCTGGACAGATCCAATTTAACCTCTCGACAATCTCGTCGCAAGCAGCGTTCGTGAACTGGGAAGAGGCGGTCCTCGAGCTACCAGCAAAGCTACAAATTTTAAATAGCGACGTTATTTCGGTCACATCCACGACCGCGTGTACTATTGATCAATTGATCCCTATGTGCGCTGCATGGCGATTTCTCGACTCGGTCCAAGTGGTAATCGATGGGGTAACGGTCCAAACGAATCAGGTCCACGAGAACGTGAATGCCCAGTTCAAAGCTCTAACAGAGATGCAGTTCAATGATTATTTAAAGCATGGACCGACCTCTAATTTCACGCTTGATCGATTCGAGCCACCTGTTCCCGGTACGGTTTAATCGCTTGATAATGTAGCAACATCTTCGTTCTTCAACACAACGATTGGCGAACTTGGTTTGTCAAATACGTTCAATAATAAGGGCACTGCCCGACGATCATTGTTCACGTGGCTGAATCAACAGACCGGGAAATTAGCATTCGACGTTATGGGCGGCACCCCACATATTCAATTTGTTTCAAAGCCTCAAGTATACGTTGCGCCAGCAGGTGCCGTAACAGCAGGATCAGCATTCTACGTAGCTCACTATCAGGTCTGTGTGAAGTTGCGCGACATTTGCGACTATTTCAAAAAATGCCCAATGCAGAAGAATACCCATAGGTTCATCTATTTGAACTACAACAGCTCGTCAACCACGCTGATTACAGGCGCTTCCGCAGCCATCTCCGTACAATCCACCACCATAGGCATTCCAGTAACCGAGTGGATAAGCCCAGCCACCGCAAGTATGTCCGAAGCGGTATGGTCCAAATTCATCCCAGTCTCCCCAACCTCCTCATCATTGCTTCTTGTCATCGGATTGCGCACCGCGAAGATCGACTTCTTTCTTGTCGGTTTGTTGTTGTTGTGCTGGTTCTGGGATATACTCGGCAGGATTAGTGAGCGTGACTCCCTTGGGAAGTTCAAGTTCCTCGATCGCTTGTAGCGCTTCCTGTGGCGAGATGATGGATGATGGATTGGCTGGAACAGCAACGTCATCGCTGACTGCAGCATTGGTGGATGTCACACCAGTAGTGATAACGAAAAATGCATCGACAACGAAGGTAATGAACTTCATGATGTTGTTGTGGCTTGTGAAGTTGGAAGCAAGCAGCGTTGTGTTCGTTTGGAGAGTAGTGGTGGTCGGTGAATTCTTGTGAAAGTCTGTCATTGTCACTGGGGGTTGTGATTGGGATGTTTCTAGGCGAGATTGCATGGTGCGTTTCGTGGGAAATGGTTGATTATCGTTGATTTGGAAGCGATGATTGATGGTTGTTGTACTTGTATGTGATTGACGGATGTCGAATGTCGAGTGTCGGATATCACGTCACGTCTTGGATACCTGATGACATCAAGTTGATTGTCATTTCTATGCTGAATGGTGATGGCGTCCGTCGTATATTAGGCTGCGTCTGTTTTCGTTCCATCCCATTTGAGTGACGGAAGTAAGGCAGATATGGTGAGGGTGGTTTTGGTTGAAGGTCGATATGTAATAGGTGGTTCGTCTTGGTTGTTGTTGGAGAATTGAATGTTTTGACGATGAATGAATACGGTGGTGGTTTGGATATTAGACACTGATTACTTTAGACGCTACTGCATCTTTTTGTGTTGGTAAAAAGTGTTTGCTGTAGGAAATGCAACTAAACACTTTTCACATTTCTTTGAATATAAATTCAATTCTCTACGCCGCTCATTATGCTTATCTCGATTTTTGTTTCCATTGCAATAATGCATATGATTGTTGATGGTAATATGAAGTAAGACTTGGCGAAGATACAAGCACGTGTCGTCGCCATTGAAGTAAGAGTTGGCAGAGATACATGTTCGTATCTTGTCCTTTGAAGTAAGCTGTATATAACGATACAAAAAGTAAAGCTATTATTTAATATGGAGAGCACCGAGAATGCCATCCTTATCCACAAAAATATAGTCATGAAATCAATTGTTGAACGACAAATTTGTTTTCGTCTTTAGACCCAAGGGTTCACCCTCAACAAGATCGCTGAGATTTTTTATGTCTGCAAACACCTGACATACATTAGATGACCTCAAACAATGTATTCACATCATCTATTTGTAAGAAAATATTTTCACAAACACTCGCAATTTAGCGAATTTGGTCTTCCGTAACGGATCAGCAAGCATACGATAGAATTTGACCATTCTCCAATCTACCGCTACGGAAAGCACAATGCCGTCACGCGAAGCAAAGCGTACGGACTCGCCAGACAAGAAGAAGACCCTCAGAGTTTTGTAGAGCTAGAACATAGGATAACAAAATAAGTGTCGCTTTAGTGCCATAGGTTGCTAGGCAATAGCTGGATTCCATTGGAGTCTTCAGCATTATTACCTAGCGTGACATTTTCATTGCGCTTGATAATAGCAGTGTCCTCATTGAATAGACTAGGATCTGCATGAGTTTACTTGGGAAAGAGCAACAAGATGGACAAATTGAATGTCCGCCGTGTCGAATAACTTGTGGCAGCTGCCTTAGACATCTTGAGAGATCTCATGAAAGACCATTTAGCTGCGTCCATTGACGGTTGTAGAAGGAGTGCAATTGAATGGATTAGCACTGAAACAATCTATATGAAGACGAAGAATATGGGATGTATTCGAGTCTTCACAACAAATATGATGAAGCACAACAATTTTGCGCTGAAGTGAGGAAGCTGCAACTCCAGTTACATGACCTTTATAGCACTATTGATGAATTGGAATGCAAAATTCAAGTGGAGTCGTATCGTTTTATGTTGCATTGTGTTATTAGTACATGGTCGTTGCGAAATGAAAAGCAGGGAGACACTCGTCACTGCAGTACTTTTGGTGTGCCAAGAGTGCTACTACAAGCAAAAGTGAGCGAAAAACAGGGAGGATATGGGTGGACTAATGTTATCGTCAATGGAATAATGGAATTTTTGGTTTTGTTGTTGTCAACATGGCATCTCAATGAACATGAAGGTGTTTTAACAAACGTCTTCGTACATGTTTTTTATCTTGTTCTAGCGCTCTTACACATTGTGTGTCGATTCATACAACAAGGAACCAGCTCTTCCATGCACAACCCATGCATAGTAACATCTCGAATGATTGACCATCACTCTTGGGACACTTTGAAGCCGCTAAGTACGAAATGCTTTCATCGACCCCTCACACAATTAAACATCCTGCAAGCCAGTTAGAGCCAAAGAAATGATGGCTGCGTCTACTTCGAACGGTGTCCGTCGCGCTGGTGCCGTCCCCATGGCACCCACACGGAATGGAGTCGCGTCGTCATCATCAATTTATCCTTCTAAAGCTGCTGCAGGTCAGAAGGAAGAAACGTTTGTGCTGCGTGCGACACCCTCCATCAAACGCTATCACATCGCGCGGTTCGATCTACCAGAACTACCAAAACTGAATGAATGCTCCCAGCCAGTCATGATGTACCGCGAACCAGAGCGTGTGGTTGATGATGAAGAAGAGAAAAAAGATGAAGAAGTTGGTTATAATCCCGCGTTGCGGAAACGCCGTCGTCGTCGTCGTAAAGATTCCAGAACTGCTGGTTGGGTGATTGAAGACAAGGATGGAAAGAACAAGTTTAATGGCACATTTGAAGGCGGCCAGTCGTCAACGTACATGTTGTTGGTCAAGAATCGCCATAACGACGAGTTTAGTGTCATTCCTGTGGAACAATGGTTTCGGTTTAAGAAACCGCTCAACTACCGCACATTGACGCTGGAAGAAGCCGAGGAGCTCAATAATGAGAAGAAACGTGCTGTCGAGCGGTGGTTGATGAAACATAAACTGGCAGGGGAAGAGCGCAATGATAATGCAGGGGACACAGTCAGTGCGCCACGACTACGTACAGGCGCTGTCGGTGGCTCGGCTCGACCAAAGAAACAGGAAGTAGAGGATATTTTCAATGTGTCAGAGAGTCGTCCGAAGCGCGTCGTACGTCCGAAGAAGACCGAGGAAGGCCCCACAGGTGACGATGGTGGGGACTTTGATGAGAAATTCGATGATGATGAAAGTGATGCCGAGATCCAACAGGATAATGAACCGAAGGGATTGCCGTCAGATTCTGAGGATGAAGAGTTTGAAGTCGACCCTGAAGGTACAGGCAAACTCACCGAGACGGGTCAAGCCATGAAGGATCTGCTCAAGCGCGCACAAAGTGGAGAAATGGATGCGAATAATGAGAAGGATGACGACGATGAAAATGGGTCGGATGATGATGACTACTCGGCGAAAGATATGGACAAAATCAAGCGTGATCTCGGTGGCAATATTATTCGTGATCGATCCGAAACGAACGGCGCCACTTCCGGAACAGCGGATGACTCAAAGGCTGGCATTACTGGAGGAGTGAATGGATCGGAGAACGGGAAAGCTGGGATGGATGTCAATGGGGGTGCCAAGTCTAAAGGGTCGACAATTGGTGTTGCTGATAACGCAAATGGAAAGCGTAAGGCAGACGATGTGAAATTGAAGGACGAACCTCCAGTGAAACAAACGAAGTCGTCGATTGGCTCGCAGTCGGCGAATAAATTGACTGAAGCCGGTGTGCAACAGGAACTGATCCGTTATGGTGGCCGGATGCGGACGCGGGACTTACTGAAGAAACTAAAGAAACTCATTGTCACGGATGATGACAAAGCACTTCTCAAGGATATTCTACGAACCATCTGTGACGTCGAAGTAGATGCCATCGATGGACGATTGCTGGTGCTCAAGTCCCAATTCCGCTAAGGCAGCAATGACTAATCACGAATTACTACTGCGTAGTGATAGTAATAATGCATATCTATATAGGACTACATGCAAGCTTTATGGATACCATCAAGAACGTGGACAAAGAATGAAGAAGCCCTGCAGAGAACGTGCCATAGGTATCCTAGTGCTCTAAAAGAAATATACATCCAAATATCGCTGACTTTCTCGACACTGCTTCCTATTCTGAATAGTGATCACATGGATAACTGCAATTTGGCTTTGAAGTTATATGTATTAGGTTGTTGCATGCATAGAATTCCTCTCATACTAACGCTTACTCGCAATTCCGAAAATATCAGTTAAAATTTCTCCCCAATGACACTAAATTTCAAAGCCAATGGCATCTTCTTTGTTGCTGACATGCGCAGCCGTAGCTGCTTCATGAACGACAACTGGATGCATGGCGCTTTCTTTTCCTCCAATTCGTCTTCCGCTTGTTCATCTTCATTCTCTTTTCTATTCTCGGTTACGTCTGCGTTAGCTTTTTTCTTCTTGCCACCACGGGCCGGTAATTGTATGGATAGACTGGATGTATTCTCATCCCACACGCCTGTCAAATTGAGGTCTTTGAGAAAGAGCCGCTGCTCCAGTCCAAGATCCAACACATGCACTGTAAAGCTTTGCGGCCCCATACTCATGACAACACCAGTCATCTCTACGCTACCGTGATGCTTGACATAGGCGCATAAAAATACTTGATCGCATTCTTTTTCTGCATTCTTGGCAGTCATTTTCTTCTCGTTGCAATGGTGCGCAATATTACTCAACTCGCGCATTGCTTCCTCCAGATCTATGATTTCAACAAAGTCGTTGGCTGATTCGTCTTCTTCTTCCTTGGCGGCACTTTCTTGCAATAATCGATGTACGACAACATCAGCATATCGACGAATGGGGGATGTAAAGTGCGTGTAATAAGGGATGTTCAATGCATAATGGCGCCACGCCTCGGGAGAACTTCCATTTCCAGCGACCATGTATTCTGCAGGCCTCATGGGCTTGATAAGCAATGCTTGCACCATGGCAAAGGTAGTATCTCCGTGGTTTGTGAAAATTTGCGCCAACGAATCAGAGAGAGCTTTCGTAGACGAATTATTCAGCTCCAAGTTGTGCTCTTTAAGC
The DNA here is from genome assembly GCA_001600495.1 of Pilasporangium apinafurcum. Taxonomy (NCBI): domain Eukaryota; phylum Oomycota; class Peronosporomycetes; order Pythiales; family Pythiaceae; genus Pilasporangium; species Pilasporangium apinafurcum. Next base: position 667,272 of record BCKE01000007.1, read on the forward strand.
AATTCGACCGTCGACTCCATTGCTCGTCCTACTGGGCACGGATGGTGACGCAAAAATGCTAACGGTCCATGTGCGTGCAATAACTGCTGGGCGACTAAGTAATTTGCCAAAAGCATATACTCTTCAACCAAGCGATTGCTATCTTTCAGTACATAGCTTCCAAAACTGGTCGGGTTTCCCTTTATGTCTAGTGAGAAGACTAGCTTGACATCGTTTAGACTGATCGCACCGGTATTAAATCGCATCGCTCGACGATTTTTTCCGATTGCCCATAAATCCTTCACGCTTTGGATGACCGACGCATTTGTGATCATCGGGTTGTCTCCAGGAATTGGCTGACGTTCGACTTCCCACTCATCTACGTTTTCACTGGTGATGGTTCCATCGAGCATTTTCTGCGCGGTACCGTAGTCCAACTTGCAACACGAACGAATTATGGACTTGCCAAACCAAGGCTTCACACCTTCTACCAGTGATCCATCTAAATTCATTTGCCATACAATAGAAAACGCCAAACGATCAACTTGTGGCTGCAGCGAGCAAAGCTTCTCGCAGAGTATGCGAGGAAGCATTGGGAGCACTCGGTTCGCTAAATATACACTAGTGGCACGTGATTGTGCCTCTTTGTCAAGCAAAGAGCCCTTTTCTATGAAATGCGTTACATCGGCAATGTGGACACCAATTTCAAATTTCGTTCGAGCGTCATTGAGTGCGCGAATATGAAGTGCATCATCCAAATCACGTGCATTGTATGGATCAATACTGAAAATTTGAGCATCCAATCGGAAATCGCGTCGTTTCTCTATCTCTTCTAGCGGGATCTGCCATTTTTCTCCGCTTATACCGTATCGTGAGTCCAAATCTTCTAAGATGTCACTACTGAAATCCAGCGTGTGGTCCAGAAGCCCATTTTTGGACAAGGTAGCGGAAATACCAGACTCAATTCCTGTGTATTCACCAACAGTTTTGACAAACTCACCCTTTGGTGTTTTGGACTTTGTAAGCCATGATTTAACTCGGCAAAAACAGAGCATTGTTTTCGAATATAGCAGGGGTCGACTGATAAACTCATCAGGGAGTTGAAGCCGTGGAATCTGAATACGCCGCGGTAGCCGCAAATCATGCGCATTAAAGTACGCATATCCATCATCGCTGGAAAGACTAGCATTTATGTCTGTTACTTTGGTCTTTGGTTCGAGTGATCCAATAAAACCGTTCTTATTGCCATCTGCCAGCACAAATACCACTTTTGCTGTCGGGCGACGATGAAGCTGTGTTATTTTCTCGTTGATCGCAGCAATGTGGCGCTTCAATGCGTTCACGGGATCATCACGCTGAATAACAGGTTCTGCCAGAAAGCATTTCTCGGTTGCAACACTTGGTAGCCATAATGAGTGCAGAATCTTGGTATCTACTTGTATCTCCTGTGGTGGTGGAGCTCGTGGGGATGTGCTTGGCTCTTCCTGCAACCTGTCGTTCGAATTCCCCAAAGGTTTCCACTCTGCTTCGGGATGAAGCTGGATAGCTATCAGATCTCCGTCCATCGCACGATTCCGGTCCTTCATTCCAGTGACTAAAACGTCCACTGACACACCGTCAACAGTGATATACCCATCCATTCGATACATGTTATTCACTCGTAGTTTGCCTTGTAGGAAGGAGCCGTCCTCCAGACCTGACATCACCACATCACGATCCATGTATTCCTCATAGCTAGGGAAGGGCTCATCTTTGTTCTGATTTGTTTTGTAATCACCTTGAGGTCTGCTCTTGAATTGTACGTTGATCGACTTCATGATCTCTTCAGTAATTACAATGGTTGGTTTTTCTGTCTTTAACTTCGCTCCTTTCTTGTTTTGCTCTCTTTTAAGAGATTCTTTCGTATGCTTTGGCATGTCGCTGCTCTTATTGTTTATCTTGTACGAAGCAACACTTGATTCAAATGCGTCTTTCTTTACTTTCTTGTTTTTCTTTTCTTTCTTTTGATCGACGATCGTTGCCACAGAGTTAGTGCCTTCCTTATCCAAGCTACCAGGAGCTGTGCTCGATTTAGTATTCTTGGTTTTCTGCTTCTCTTTCTTTGGCTTCTTTTCTGAATGCTCATTGCTTTGCCCATTGTTTCCTGGCATTTTTTGTTCGTCTTCGTCGCGTTTCTCAGTTGCTTCTGACTGTTTCTTTTTCCTCGCTTCTTGACGAAGTTGTGCCCGCCGTGCGTTTCTTCGAGCCTGTGCATTTCCTCCGATGGGTGCCGTCGACGCCTGTAGTACCAGTTCTTCCATTTCGTTTTCCAAATCGACAATCACAAATCCATCCCTCTCTGCGGCTCTGGGACTGACATTACCATCTTCACCTTTTTCTTGGTCTTGCACTGCATTTTTATTCTTCTTCGTTTCATGCTTGTGCTTCTTCTCCTTTTCTGTTTTTTTGTTTTTCTGCTTGTTTGATGCATTCTTCTTTGAATCTTTCGTCCGTCGCTTGCTTTCTTCAGATGCTCCTGGATTCACCAACTCACGTATGGCACTGCCATTGTCACCACCATCATTGCCATCACCACTAGCCTCTTTCCATGATATCTTTGTGCGTTTTTTCTTATCGCTAACGTGATTGGAGGCGTTCTTGCTACTGTCATCATCCATCTTCACCTTTTCGTCTCACTTGCCTTTTGATGAAATGTGCCAAAGAAATTGATCTCTGCACCGACACATATCCTAATATAGCGTTTGAGGTTAGGGTATTCAGACACTACTTATTATCTCTAATGTAAAGGCTTCAACCCATCCTTGTATAGTGTAAAATGGGTTGAAAATTTTGAGCTATGTGCACTAATTAGCGTGAACTACATAAACCAAAATTGACCTGGTTGAAGCCCCCAATAGCAACAACTGCCTGATCAGGCCCTCGTTTCTCCACTCAACTAAGGAAATGGATGCGTTTCTGTGCTTCGGCGGCGAGAATCGCTGGTTCTGACCGTGTTTGATGTGGCTGGAATACGAAGAAGATTTCATCCTCTTCAGCTTCCTGCTGCATCTGGAAGCCACACCATTGCATGAAAGCACTCATCGTGGGGTTCTGCATGACTGCAATATTTGTGGCAAAAAATTTGTTGCTGGCACGAATGCGCTGGAATTTCTCCTCCATGGGATTAGTGATGATGTTCTTTAAATATCGAATGGCTGGATTGGCAACAAATGTCAAGACAAAGCAATTGAGTGCGATCTATGTAATGCAGGTTTGAGGTATGGTGGAAAGTACCTGCAGCAATAGCCATTTGACGAAATGATGGTTCAACTGCAGCAAGGATCTGTGTCAGATCTTCTTTCGGACCGCCTGCATAACATTGGCATATGTTCCGAATCAGTAAGTCGGTCAACGCTCTCCGCAACAAGCACAAGTTTCAAAATCACCCTACTCTTGTCTGTAGCAATGGTTGGAGTCTCAGCGATAAACACTATGACATCATTTAAATGATCGCCGACTTTGAAGAAAATATCTCGAATCTCACACCCCATAGGAGTCTTGATACTAAAATCACCGCCTCCTTTGCCACCGCACGTTAACTGTCGTCCAAAATTGGTGTGAAGTGAAATGGAGTCAATCCATGCCCCCTTGCGGCCACTCAATCGAGAGATAAGCTCGTCAGGTAGCAACTCGAATTCGGCCGTTGGTGATGAAGCTGCGTGCTTTGCTTTAGAATTACCAATCAACGTACCAAATACAGGAGAAATGGGTTCGTCTGCATCATTCAATCGCTCATAGATAAATTGAATGCCGTCGAAAAATTCCTTGCCCCACACTAAGCCGCAATACATAAGACCAGCTATTAGTATTGATGATACGCAAAGGATGCCAAACCAGATACTTACTTCGTATTCTCGCAACACGATAACCAGATTGTGAACTTGCCACTTTTTGCGTACTTCTCTTGTCACTACCCTGTCCATTGGCTGCATAAGCAATTAACGGAGGAGAACATACAAATCGCTGTTTCATTTCGCGGCAAAATGACGCCAGATCTTCTTCGGTTGTCGATGGTAGGATAGCGACATGGCTCACCACTGCGGCAACACCGTTGGAGTGAAATAAGTTTCCGTTCGCTACATGGGAAGACGAAAGTGTCAACTTTTGTGTGGTATGCTTGGTTGTGCGCTGTATTCGATGTAGTTCCGTTCTGTTGACGTACACAGTTACATAGTCCTCTACTAGCGCCAGCACCACATGGGCATACAACCCAAAAGACACGACCGAGCGTGGAGGAGTGCGCGTCGCCACTATTTCTCCATGCCGTAGCTCACAGATAAACTCTTCCTGATGTTTTGCGAACCGCAATTCCAGTGAGGTGTCCATGTTCATATCAATCGCCAACAGCGTCGTCATATCCGACAGTTGTTGTTCATCGTGCACAGTTAAGTCCAAACGGACTAGGAATGACAAGACGAACGTTTCCAGTGCGGATTCCATGAGAATGGATAATTGTTGACCAGGCAGAATCTGCAGCCCATAGGACATTGCATCCTCGGTATCCTGTTGAGGAATCTTAAACGGTTTATGTAGCGCGCATTGTGTTGCGTTAACAACATGATTCTCATGACTAGAGCTGTCAACCAGAAGTTTTCCAGGTGATGGTCCATCTTGAAGAGGCAAGTACAGCAAAGGTTTCTTCGACAGTAGGAACCAGCGTAAACCTTGTGGATGGGTAGGACATAGAAACGATACTAACCCATCCATGGAAAAACCCTTGGCACTAAGCAACCCAACCATCTGGATTGCCTGCGCAGCTCGTTCCGTCGGATCGCTAGATACGGTAGCAGCGGACGTCATTTTTGCTCTTCCGAACAAGCAGTACGGGTTCGGACAGTCAGGCGACTGACAGCCAAGCACTAAATTTTTGCAGATTTGCTGCGATATTTCCATCAGAGACAATGACGACGAATCAGCTGGTGCAGGTGTTGTAATTGTTTCTCCATCCGATGATTTCTGTGTAACACTTGACTTTGCAGCAGTGTTCTGTCCATCTTCTTTTCGCTGACTCTTCCATTCAGCCGACCCAGAAACTCGACCATGGACTTCCCCTGCTTTCACAGACCGTCCTCTTGCAAGCTCTTCTTGTTCAGTTTTAGCTCGCGTCATAAGAATATTTCTTCGCTCTAGTGGTAATTGACTCCAGATCCTTTGATTCATTTGATCAATCATCGTCTTAAGCCACGCCTCACTTACATTCTGACGTCGTGCTCGCATTTCGTCCCAGTTTTGTGTGTACCGTCTCGCGGTATCGACGACTTCTTCATGAGAAAATGAGAAAATGTACGAGAGTTTTTTACCCCAACCAACTTCGTACGTTAATGGACAATCGAGCTGGTCTTCACAGGAATCACAGTGTAACCAGCGTTGGAAGTGCTCTGAATACACTTCAGTCCACACATGGTCAGTCACGTCCAACACATAGCGTGACTCAAAACCCATGGCGCGGCAGCAGAGCGTAAAGCAATTCGCCCATTCTCCACATCGGCCAGTGCGAGTGTCGAGCAGCTTGACGGGATCGTTGTATCGTGGGAACCGAGTCAGTGCTCGACATTTCGGACACTGATAGATCTCCACCCGGCTAGCCCCGCCTGCGTGCTCTTCCGGTGTGCTTGGTCCCTCAGTTCGCAAGGACTGAGTCTTGTCGTGACTACACGCAGAGCATCGTGGCTGGTTCGTCCAGGTGAAGAACTCGCGCTTAAACCAGTGCAGCAATTGTTTCACGAGTTCATCCTGGAAAGATGGCATCGGTGACGGATTCGCACGTGCTCGTTCATGCAACAACTGGACGGGGATGCGTTTCAGTGCTTCTGCCTGCATCTGTTTGTTTTCGTAAGATTGTGCACGCTGTAGTCCACTTTGTAAGCGACTGCGCATCGCTGGCTCTTGCTGTTGGTAGTGGACACTGAGAATAGCGTCGTCCATGCGCTTTCTTTCTGCTGCCATAGTTTTTCGAGCCATGAGTTGCTCTTGCTTCAAGTCAGAAAGTGAGTGCAAGTTTGGGAGATGACGTGCCATGAACAAACATTCGCCAAACGTACTGTGACTACTTCCAGCGTCACATATAAACCCACCAATTGGAGCCAAGGTGTACCAAAGATACAATGGATTACCCGTAGCGCCCTCGTTCAAATTTCTTGGGATCTTGATGTATGCGGGCGATGGTGGTTGCTGATCATTTGTGAGGACGCAAATGTCCGTAATAGCGAGTGTATTGATGGCGTCAACACTTTTTCGAAACACCGAGTCGTAACCGAGATGGACCGCCACGCCACTGTCGTTCCCACTGTTGCAGTTTTCTCTCAAAACCTTTTCGTATTGCTTGGACATATGCGTTTCAGCTTTCTCCTTTGAGTTGAAGAGGACATTGACTTGCGTTAGCAAATGGCCGCCGCCTAGTAAAATACACCAGACATCTAGCGATGAGAACGAAAGTCTTTGGTTTGGGCTCTATTGGTCGCCACCGTACCTCTTTTAATGCATAAATAGATGTAGTCACCCGATGCCGAGAAATTCAAATCCATTAGTAATTTCGTGAATCCTGGCGGTGCTGGTACATCCACTTCACCTATTACAAGTGCGATGTCTGAGATGAATTTGGAGGAAACAATATCCGAATTCATCCAGTCTAGAGGGTTCACCGGCGCAGCAGCTACGAATCAACAGTTAATCCGATACACGAGTTGGTCGCAATACCACTAATGCGCTAAAAAGAGAGAGCATGATCGAGACGCACCTGTCGTGCACGTGCGTGCACAGGGTTGACAAATAAATCCACTACTACCAATATTCTGGAACATTGGCTGCACAACTGGGACATTTCCGAAAATACTTTTTGTGCAAATCTGCTGCCAATCCGGCGCTAAGCCATCATTCGGGACCTTCGATGCCGATACCACGAAGAACTTGACACTGTGCTTGTTCCTAGTAATTGGAAGCGATGTAGGCGTCGATTGGGATGACACTAACACATCTCCGTTGGCAGAGAGTATGACTTGTGCTTCGGGTTCGAGCGCCAAGAGTGAGAACAATTGGAATTGTAGCAATTCCACCGAGATACCGAACCCCGGCGGTTCTAGTGTTGTTGCCAGGTAGTATCTACTCGGAACAATTATCAACAAGTAAGCACATAATGCATCAACTAGAGTCCGATCAATAGAGAGAGCACGTAAAAACACTTGTCGCACGGAAATCCCCACGTACTCTTGTTGGTTGAAGACGACAACGACGTCCAACGTCGGACTCTCGGTATCCATTTTCCCTTCCTCTCGTACTTCTACTTTCACTGAATCCTAAAGCAGCTTTAGGTCACATACCCTAAAATGGCATTTACTCTACTGCTACTGTACTCTCGGTTACTAGCATATGGGCTGAGCCATGTGGACGTGCTTGAGAGAATGGTAATCTCCTCCGCTGTCCGCAGATACTCTTGCTACACTCTATTCTGGCTGTTGTAACTCGAATGATCTTGGAAGTCTACGTAAGAGATACATAGCGAGTGTAAGAATGCTTTTCGATGCGTTGATGTCTCACTCCCAGGTCCTTCTGCACTCCCTGTTGTTACACTGGAGAACCTGATGGGTGCTCTGGCTCATCGAGCTGGTGTGTGTGCTCGATGCACAACTTGTTCTTGTGAAGTGATCGGTGCGCTATGATGGTATGGCCGAATTTATTTACACTGCACGACACCAACCATGAATCTTTTTTACTTGGTTATTTACCATATCACACTGAAATCTACGTGATATGACAAGTCTAAAACGCATACACACATGATGGTTTGCAATTCTCTGTCAACCAGAAATCACCATGAGACATCATATATGTGTATGAATGTTACAGTTAGTATGCAGTCCGAGTGCAAGTAGTCGCTATCTGACTCGGGCAATCCACTGGATTTTAGTTCGCTATCACTCTCGCTGTTGTCGATATCCTGTCCTCTGCATGTGCTCGTAAATGTCTGCTAAATGAGCATTTGGCCTATCAATACATCCCTGCACTTGTACAGCAGTTAATTGTGAGAATGCTGCTTGCAGTCTTTCCAGCACATCCTTGAAACTAGTTGCTTTGGTATATTGTCTTCTTATTTGCATTTCTTACGTCTATTATACGCGTATGATACGCGTCCTTGAAGAGTCACATTCATTCTTCCTGTTGGAAGAAATGCGGAAATGATAGTGAAACTCTAATAATGCACTCTCCTTCTCGCTACGAAGGACCGCTCGGTGGGCAACAGGCGCTGCGTTTGCGCCGTTTGCGCACATTTAAAGACCAGCAGATTCAAGAACGGCATCGATCACGCGAACGAACGAGTAAGATCGACGCAATACAGCCAGGGAACAACACCCAGAAGCAGCCAGTAAATGCAGATACAATATTCAAACGAAAACCACCCGCGTCGCGGACAGTGGAAGCGATAATCGAAGCCCGTGCGATGGGAGAGTCACATCCGAAGCGTATACGGGAGCGAATCCAGGCAGCACGAGGAGGGATGCAAACGGAACGTACTGATCGCGATGCGATATCGCCAAATGGATGCCAGAAGAGTAATCAACACGAGCCTTTGCTGCCACATTTTGATGACGAGAAGCGACAATCGTCACCAACTACACCTGAACATGACGCACATAAATTTGCTCAGACTATGATGACGACACGGAGAAAAATCGTCGCAGTGCGTCGGCGCATGGGTCATACGCCTGACCCCATCTCGTCGAAGCGAAAACTTAGCAAAGAGGAACTAGAGTGGATTGAGAAACAGTTGCAATTAAACCAACGAATCTCGGTCATGGAAAAGGAATGCACAAATTGGTGGCAGAATTTCTACCGATCGTCGATGGGCTCGGCTGTGTCTCTTCAAGCAAGTTCATCCACAACAGCGGCGCTGATCCAGAAGCAGCAAGAAGAAGAAGCCCTTTCACGTGCCGAAGAATACCGAGACATGAAGAACAAACTTCAGTTGCTTCGGCAGGAAGTGTGGAATGTGTCAAGAAAAATTGAAGAGATGAAAAATGGATGTGAATTTGTTGCTGAGCTGCAAGACATGATGGATTCGGTGGAAGAGTCTCTGGCAAAGTTCCGTATGGCACAACGTGACAAATTCGATCAGTACGTTATGGAAGAAAAACTATTAGAGAAAGAGTTGCGGGAGTTTATGGATAAATTGGATAGCTGGGATGAGGAAGCGAGAAAAGAAAAAGTTGTGGAGTCTCGCAAAAATTTCCGTGCACGATCTGCGAATGAACTGACAAAACATCGCACGACGGGAGCGGTTGCAACCAAAACCGCAGAAGCACCAATAGACGAAGACGATTCTAATTATCTTATCGAAGATGATGACACAGCAATGGTGGAACGAGTCCGCCAACTCAATGAAATGATTCTTCAATCTGGAGGTTTAAAAGGTGGATGGGATGATCGAGAACATGCCCAATTTACATCGTTATTGCTGAAGTGCGGGCTGTCGGATGAAATTTTGCTTCACAACCAACACTTTTGGCCTCAGGATCGGCATGAAGAAGAAATCAGATTGCAACAGAACGGATCCGACTACGAAACGACTGTGGCCAGATTTTTACGAAAATGCACAAAGAAGATCGTGACACAGACATCGAAATCTATTCGTCACCATTTACACTGGTACTTAGGTCATATCCAGATGATCCAGGAACGCAAAAGCGTTCTGCAAGAATGGAAGCAAAAGAAGCAACGTGACCGACAACAAATGATTCAGCATGTACTAGATACTAAGTTATTGGAGAATAATGGAGCTGAACTGCTCCCAAATGGCAACGCTGTAACGAACACGACGCTGAACGATCAAGAACGACGAAAGAAGCTAGATGAAGAGAAGGCAAGGCGGCAAACACAAAGACTGTTAGAAGACTGGAAGGGAGAAAAAGAGCGAAAAGAGCAGGAACGAATCCAGCAAGAGAGGGAACTACAGAAGCAACGACAAGCCGAAGAAGCGAAGGTACATTGATACGTGTAGTCATCCTGCATTCTACTCAAATGGCTAATTTTAATCAACATTCAAATATTAATCAATATGATAGAGGAGACAGCACCAATTGGACGCCAAACAGAAAATTTTACTGTATAAACTGCGCAAGGAACAGGATGCAGAGTTTTTGGATCGTAATGGAAAGCAAAAACAATCAAAAGCACGATCTCCTCAATCAGCATCACCGGTAAGGATGATGATAGATGTTATATCATCATTGCTGATGTGTGTGTGTCTGTTGCAGACCTTAAAAGAAGACTTGAAAGAACGATCACGAATCGCTATTGAAACAGCAAAAGCGAAACGCGAAAAACTTCAGCTCCTCGAAGAACAAAAGCAGCAGAAACTCCCTCCACGACCGAAATCTACTACACAGAAATCATCCAAATCACCTTCTGGATCTCCGACAGATGATGAGGTTCCTAGTCCGACACTTCATAACGCTACAGAGGCTTCAAAAGCAAAAGATCGTAGTAAATTGGAGCTGAGACGAAAAGAAAAGGAGCGCAAACAACAAAATGCCCATAATACGCTGATCCCAGGAGCAGCCGCGATCTCAGACGTCAAGGTGAAAAGTTTTGGACATATTCCCATACAGCCACGTGCCATTCCAACATGGAGAAGGAATATTTAGGTAAGCTCCATTACAGAAGGAAAAGGCAATGATACTTTTATAAATGTATCACAACAGAATGAGAATATATATACACTATATCACACTAACCGAGTTCTTCATAAACTTAGGCACTAGGATTGTGCTCTGGACATCCAGCACATTTACAATTTTCCCCACAGGTGCACTCTCCTCCCCATGTCATGGCACATCCAGGGACAGACCACCCTACCGCTAATGCGGCTGTGTGCGCCACTGTTGCTATGTATTGTGGGCAACCATTGTGAGGGCAGATCTTAATATCACAATCATGTGATGTATGGTTTGCTACAAAGCCAGCGTGGGAGATTATTGTATTGCTAGTAGCGGATCCATGAGTGCCAGAAACATTCTGAAGATTGATGTCACTTGCACTATTGTTTTCAGGAATTTCCACCATGACGAAGCCATGATGTGATGCAGTTTGCAGCAAGGGCGAAGCATCAAAGAGCATCGCCACCACCAAAACTTCAGCGCGTTCGATCACAACCACGATGCTTTCTACACCTTCGACGGTTTTTAACACAGTAGTGAGCTCGCTCCCACAGAAGTGAATATCAACGAGTTCGTTAACTCGGAAGCGAAAACAGCTTGGGACGGGCGTCACGGCATCGATCTCACATTCAAAACCCACTCCGGTGACGGCACCACAGAGCTGCGCCGTACTCATGGAACCGCGCACGACAACTTGACGCTTCTCGAAAACCAAGTTGGCAGTGTCCACATGGTTCACTGTTCGAATTGCATTCATCACCGTCTTGCCGCAGTTTCCTGGACACATCATCTCTGGCACGCGTATGACGACTTCTTTTCGTGTCCAGTATATGTCGGTTTGCTCAATGAGATGGGATCTGAGGTTGAATTTTTCCAAGAATGCAGTCACAGTAGTAACCTCTAGTGTTGGTTCCCCACGCACCGTGATCATACAGAGACAGCCGCCATGCTTCTCCGCTCTCCCCACAGATGCATCATGAACACTGCGCACGTCTGTGATGGTCGCCAATAACGCCAAAATTGCTGATATCTCCAGACCACCGTCGTTCTCAAGCTGTAGCAAATACCGCTTCATGGAAATAGCCGCTGAGAGGTCTTCAGTTAACGACTCATTTGAGCTTGTGGACTCAGAACAAAAGCATTGACAAGTGGTGGTACAATTACAATCGCCTCCAAAGCTGCGAGAGCAACCATTTTCCAGACAACTCGCGATGTGGCTGCCATCGCACCTCTTCGGAAAAGACTTCTGCGTTTGACCATTAGCATTCACACTGGACGCTGGAAAATCTCTCATCGTCTTCGGTGTTAAATTCATTTTCTCGTCACTAGTTAATCCGTTCAGGATAACAGTTTGAGAAGTCTTCGTTTCGATAGTCAGAACGCGGTTGTTGCTGCTACTTCGCGTACTCCTCGCTGTGGGGCTGGTCATATGCATCTGCTTCTTCCTGTGAATGTTGTTGTTTTTGTTTTCACTATGTGTTTCCGCTGCACAGGTAGCACAGAGCGTCCCATCATTGTTTCTCGCCAACCGTCGGCAGTGAGGCAGTGCACAGATTCTTGCACCCCCATGATCAGTGCAGAATCCTTCCGCGCCCCTTGCAGTCTGAGTGCAACCCGGCTCTCGACACCGCTTTGTGCCCCCATGTGCTCTACATTTGCCGCCTCCCTGGTCAATTTTTGTACACCCAGGTTCGCTACATCGCTTCCCTCCACCATGGGCAGTACAGAACCCACCACCGACATCCGCTTTCTTGCACTCAGGAGCTTGACATCGCTTACCACCGCCATGTGCGCGGCAAAGTCCCTTCCCTGCATCTACTTTTCCGCAGCCAGATACATGGCAGCGCGCACCGCCGCCGTGTTTTCGACAAAACCCACCCGTTTGATACCCTTTCCGACAGCCTGGGAACGCACATTTCTTGCCGCCACCATGTGCGACACAGAATCCACCACCGGCGTCGATCTTGCTGCAGTCAATGTGCCTGCATTTTTTGCGTACTCTCCGTGCCGTTGCATTGGCAGACGTGTTGAATGGAGAGACTGGTGGCGCGGAAAAAAGAGACGTGGTGACTTCGTCTGTCATCGAGTCGCCTGTCGAGCTGACGGATGAGTCGGTATGTTATTTCAGACACATCGCCAGTGAGCTTCCACTGCCTTGTGATTAAGTTCGTACTCCTGTTTTGTCAATTAGAATATGGTCGCTGATTGGTTAAAAATGGTTGCTTGAAACAAGAGTGTTTTAGTGTTTACAATTCGGGTTGGAGATTCTGAGGACACAGTGCTGTTAATCTGATTCGGATGCGAAAGGAAAAAACACCGTAAACAAGAGAAACCCCGTAAATATACAATGGCTACCTTCTTTGAGCAAGTGAATATTGGCAACAGAAAACCTCTTTGATTAGCAAAATAAGATAAATTTTCTCAGCATTGGGTTCCCCATGACAGGCTCTCTTCTATTTCTTTGGCTGTGGAAGATCAATCAAGACGAGAATGCAAGAGATAAATCAGGAAAAATCATTAACTGGACAAAGCAAGCAATACAAACACCAACTGAAGGATATAATATCCACAAGTACCTTCATCGAGATTCAATTTGAAATTCCAGTTCTCGAGCTCGCGGATCTTGGTATCGAGTTCTTTCTCCGACATCTGTGCCAGTTCTACATTCAGAAAAAAATGAAAACGATATGAAAGGCGAGGCGTGGACTCGATATACAACAGCAGTGGGATGCATAGTGTGTCTATCTCATTCTCTACCGTTTAAGTCGCGCTCATTGGATCCGATATGCGATTTCTGATGCACCAAGAAATCGTAGAGTAGTTCCAACTCTTTCGTCAATGGTACTGAAGGCGGAAGAGTCTGCAATGTAACCCATATTCATAGCAGGTTAGAAATGATAGTGTACCTCAACAATGTCGTTGACTCGTATATCATACTCGACGAACCTCAGGTACGAAGGTGGCCATCTCGACGCCAACTTCAGCCAACAAGAAACATTCAGAACATAACAAGTTCTTAGCACCAAATATAGAGAAAGATGGGTAATGATACACTAGAACGCGATACCAGCACTCGCACGAAAATGTTTCACCATCACATGCACGCACCTCGGCAGCTCCTTGCCTGTGAAGTAGGCTGTTGCGTCAAGCGAATCTCCTCCAAGTTCATGTGATTCATCTCCAGAATATGGCAACAATGGCTACTACGAGCAACCTTCACACAACCTAATAATTTGTAGTACTGTACCTTACCTTATAAGTTTATTACCGACACACAACTTTTATTCAATAAGAGCCAAGCGATACTTTAACGTTTATTTACATTATTATTGACGCGTCAGCTCATATCCACAGTTATATGGCGCTGGTAGAAGTGATAGGATGCTGCTGTGCCGCTCCTCTGCTGTTAAGCTCTCTCGGATGCGTGTGGCTGCGTTGACGGCATCCATGCCGTCACCACATTCCTTCATATCACTGCCGCCGTCCACACGGTCGTTCTTCTTCTTCGCGAGTCCATCCCGGTCGCTCGTCAAATCCCACAGGGACACGCAGATCGTACCGTTCTCGGCCGAAGAAATGTTTGACGTCGTCGCAGACGTTGACAAGTACCACGAATTCTTGCCATTCTGTGTAGACTCACGCGTGCTACGACAGCCTAATGAAAACGTCATGGAAGCGGCACTATGTGTGGGCTTTAAAGTTTTTACAGAGTCATATACTTCACGTGTGATCATGAAGAGGTAAGGCAAGACGAAGCAAAAGTAGCCATGTCTCTTCTTGCTCATTTAGTCTGATTGATTTGATATGTATGTGTCAAAACAGACCAGAAAAGATCGTTGTCAAGGCCATTGAGTCTCCGACGTTTAAGCGCATTGAAAGGTGTGTATTGACTCAGTTGAACGAATGAGCTCATCGGGTTAACATGGCGAACTTTTGTCTTGTTTGTGCTGTAGTGAGTGGGTGTTTCGTCCAGTGGAAAACGCACCCAATTCGTGTGAAGTGGATTTCAAAGTCACGTTTGAAGTCGCATCGTTCCTGCACGCAAACGCAATCCAATTGTTCTTTGACGATGTCGCTGTCACACAACTAAATGCGTTCATCGGTCGTACACGGAAACTACACGGCAATCGACCCGCACAAGTCGTTCCACCTCCACCGCCTCCACACGACAAGGAGCAGCTATCCTCTCAAGTCCAAGCAGCAAGTACCTCGACGGTCTCCACTTCTTCTTCAATAGTTCAGCCAGATCAGCCATGGCTATCAGCAGAACGAGCAGCAACGACTGTAAAAAACGGCATGGCCTCGCAGCATTATGCGGACCTGCAAATAGTCTTTGATCGCTATGCCAACGAGGATGGGAAACTGGAGTTGGATGGATTCATCGACGCCTGCAACGCGCTTGGCACGGAGTACGATGATCTGAAGGATGTGCAGAAAAACTCGGCGCTCTCGCGAGCAATTTTCTCCAGTTTCTCGATCAGTGACACTCCAAAGGACTGGCTCACGCTGGACGAATTCGTCGTTGGTGTGTACTTGATGACAAAAGGCACAGTCGAAGAGAAGGCACATAATCTATTTCAGATCATTGACACGAGCGGTGATGGGAAGATTAGTCGAGAAGAACTCACGATTGCCATGGAACAGCGTATCCGTACAGTCAAACGGATTTTCCCCAAATTGCTCAGTGACCAGGTGCAGCTACAAATGGCGAACGATAATGTACACACGCTCAATCCCAAACAGAATGACGCCATGAAGAAAGGGCTGCAGGCGATCGAATCGCTGATGGCCGACATTGAGAAAGAGATTCCACTAGCAGTGAACCAGATTTTCCTGGAAGCAGATCTAGATCAGGATGACTTTATTCGTGAAGATGAATGGTTGTTTGCGTGGCAGGCGCATCCAGAATTTGTCGAGCTCATGACGATTGACGGCATGAAGAAGGTTGCACAGTGGGCGTCGGTCGTAAACGCTGAGCAAGCGGATGCCGAGGAGCAACAAACACTAGAGACACGGTTAACATACGTGGATTAAGGATGTATATGTGGAATCAAAGCCAAGCTAACAAATCATCAATCTATGGACAAGCAAAGCGCATACAATTCATGGGACTTGAAGTGCGTTGAGACAATATTTCAATATTAAGAGTGTATCTGTTCTTCGCATTCAAATAGATGAGATCATGACTCAATCATTACTGAGTCGCGCAAGGAGATGATACCAAACCTCTATATGTTTGCCATGTGTTTCACAGACTACGACATTCGATCACGATCACAAATTGCACCAGGCTTTACTTGCCATTAATCACAGTCATGAGGACTAAGCTTCCCCCATAAAAAGCGCCACGACGGTCGAACATTCCACTGAGCTGCCAGTGTAGGTGAGTTTGCCTGTTTTTGTATCAATGCGAAAAGACTTGATGTCGCCTGATCCTTGGTTGCCGACGATGAGGAAACCTTTGTAGAGCACGAATGTCCAAGGTACCATGCCAAGCGTCTTCGTGATCTCCACGACCGTCAATCTGCCGGTATTTTTGTTAATCTGAAACACTGCGATGCTGTCATGACCGCGGTTCGAGGCGTACAGGAACTTTCCATCTTCGGAGATCTTGATGGCTGCAGCTTTTGTAAAGTTTGTGAAATCGCTTGGGATAGTCGAGATCTCCTGGACACACTTTAGCTTTCCTGTGATTGTGTGGGTGGTTTGGTCCAGTTTGTACACTGCCACTTTGTTGGTAAGCTCATTGACGACGTAGACGAATTTGCTTGATGGGTGGATGCTCATGTGCCTTGGGCCTGCGCCAGGCGTGCTGTACACCGTCAAATACGTTTTATTATTGAGCGTTTGCGTGGCTGCGTCTAATTTGTATTGCAGAAGCGCATCGGCACCCAAGTCCGCGGCAATCATGATATTCGAGTTCGGCACCCACGTCGTGCTATGCACGTGGCTTGCTTCCTGCCGGTCTGGTTTTACCAAACTACCTTTCGTGTACGCGTGGTAGTCAGAGACAGTCGCTAAACTTCCATCGGACAGTATTGGCAGCAGACTCACACTACTAACATAGTTGGCGACTGTTACAAAGTCTTCGTTTGGACTCAGTTGGAGGTGCACGGCTTGTTCACCACGTGTTTCCTGGCGATTCAGGACAGTCATTTGTCCATTTTTACCCATTGTGATGGCTGAGATATACCCGGTCTTGGTACCAGGGAGATCGTCTGAAGATTCCGCGACAGCGTGCACTACATAGAGCGTCTGTTTGACCTGGTTCTTCGTGGTACCGACGATGTACGTTGGGTTAACCCCAATGTCCGTGACGCCGTAGGGCGTGATTGAGCCGTCGATAGTATCGAAGTGGAAGGTATACATCCCCTTGCTAGTGCCATTGATCCAGCCTTCGTCGCGGGTGTAGCCGCTCGCGTAGAGGATCGCGGAAGCCTCGGTGGACGATATGAAACCAACGATAGCGACGATGAGAGAAATGAGCACGCAGTACATGGACGAGATAGTAGTTAAACCAATAGCTAAAACGCGCTGGTACCTTTCGAATGTGCTTGAGTAGTTGGAAATTGTAATGTGAGCAGCGAGGTGGTTGAATGAGTGTGAGGTCTATCCCCATACTATCAACACAAGCGTACCACGACAGATGGACGTACGCTATACAATGTGAAACGACAGACAGAGCGACAATGCAATGCATGCATGTGTCTTCTACAGATAAGAAGTGGAGCAGCGTGGGACGGTTTCCAAACAGTTCAACGCGCTGTGTCGTGTGGATTTTCTATGATCTAACGACACAAAATAATGGCATGTTTATGATGGTAAGCAAATCAATTTGGAGTGGACAATGTGGAACGTAAACCATGCACTTTTCGACATAGCCAGTCGAACGACCATCTTCCAATGTATTTTTGGACTGAAACTACCTGTTGGGGACGTCGCTGGACTCGCATATACCGCTGTAATGAAAAACGTTTTGCGAGGTGTGTCTTGGACACCAACACAGTTACGGGAATAGATGGATGTCTGAAATTTTTTCTTTATTCCCAATTGGTTTGGGGTCTCTTTCTCCTCAGAACCAATCAGATGTTATCTACACCAAACGACTCATGTACACCCCAACAAGTTCCCATCTCATGAATTATTTATCAGCTAGATATTGAATGTATTTAGCCTCTCAGAACTACTCTCTTATCAAAACGCACTACTCTACCATCTCAATCCACACACATACACACAATAGTAAATGCATTCTCATTTTTATTATAAAAAATCCGTTTGTTTTAGCAGCCATCTCCACCTGCAATCTGGTAGCACGACCATGCTGGCACAAACGTCATAACATTAATCGCCAGGGAGTACAGAAAAAACGCGAGCGAGAACAAGATGATCGCTGTGCTGGCGATCTTCGTGAATCCACCGTACATCCGCAACTGTTGAGCGTCGAGTTTCTGCAGTGGCAGGAAGAACAGCCCAAAGAACGAGACGGCGTTGATACCGTAATTGATCAGGAGTGACACCAGCACTTGCCACCGCACATGCGAGGTATCATCAGCCACTTCCGATGAATCGTAAAAGTGGTCACCGCGGAACACGCCGACCGCACTGGTGTTGACAAAGACACTGATGAGCCGCTGGATCGTGAGCACGAGGCCAACAGTGACACCTTCGGAACCTTCTTGTACGATTTCAGTCAACGGCACGATGTTTGTGAACACCATGACACCGATTTGAATGTACGACGACGTTAACATGACCCTATAAAAGTACTTATCACGTAGGATGTCCATCGAAATCAAGATCGACGCGAGTAGCATCGGGAAAATCTGGAAGATCGGTCCCAGTGCAAAGAAGAGCAGCCATGGTCGATTGATGAAGACATATCGCCAGATGATAATTACAATCAATGCCACACTGTCCTGGATTGAGCGAAGCACTAGTGAATTGACCCATCCAACACCTGACCACTCTTGGATTACATCTTCTGAATCGTAGAAAGAGATACTGAGGAAGAGTGTGAAGAAGCCAATGAACGACAACGTCCGCCAAACCGCTTTTTGCTGCATAATTTTCCAGAAAATCTGCCCACGGGTCTTCAGAGGCGTGGAGAGTGAATATGTTTCTTCATGCCAGTACTTGAGGATGAACGGCAGTGGAAGCACACAGATGAATGCCAGCAGTAGCATCGAATTTGACATGAGCCAATTGGGCGTGGACATGTTCGAGCCCACACAAACATAAACAAAACATCCCGATGCGAACGATGTGAGCCGTCGCACAATCAAGTACTGCGCCTGGACAATGCCGCGCTTGCGCAATGATTCCTGTTGTGACAACTCAATCGTTCGTGTGTGCACACAAAGATACGTGATGATGCAGCCCATACTCGCGACTGTGATGAAGAAAATGGCCGTCACGACCAACGCGCTGTTGCGTTCTTTCGAGTCTAACGTCTCAAAATGCGCACTCAGTGCTGCCAGAGCCAACACACCCACTGCGTTCACGATCAAGCCCAACACCATGTACGATTTCCGCCTGGTGCCATACATAGGAAACGAATCCGAGATGAGCCCGATAAACACACTCAGGGCCATGGGCAGCTCCACTAAACGACGCACAGCCACGTTCTCCTGTGATGTTAAATTCAGCTGTGTGCTGATCAATGGCCTCAGCGCTCCTTGTAATGCTGAATACGATAACAACGACGAAAATGTCGCGGCAACCAGGCCAATACACTCTTTCGAGAAGAGTGAGACGCTGCCTCCTTCCCGCAGACTGCCGTACATCTCATGATTGTAGAATTCCTGTCGTCGGGAATAGTGTGAGTAGCTACGTTGTTGTTGTTGTTGTTGCTGATGGTGGTGCCGTCGATGGTGACGATGGCTACTGTTGTTGATATTTAATTCTATTGATTTTGCGTCATCTTCGTTCTCAATCACTGGTGGCGATTCGAATGCATTAAAGTCGCTCTTTGTGGGTGGCGGGGGGATGACGATACGCGGCATCTTTGCGCATCAAACGAGGGTAGAGCTGGATGCTCAACACGTGCGTGAAGCACTGGCACTGGTACTGTTCAATATGGACGGACGTAGAAGGACTTGGTAGAGCGGGAGAGAATGCGATGTGCTTGCGTTGACTTGTTCAGCCATATGGAGTCGATGGGTCAAAGCTTTGTGCCCGTCGTCTTTCCATAATGAAGCGGGAGGAAAGGAGGAGCAGGCAGAGGAGGATGGGACCATAGACCACATTCAGCGAGCAGATGGGCAAGTAAACGATTTTCAAAGTCGATTTGCAAAATCGGATGGCACTGTGAGCCAAAATCACTTAGCGATGCTTTTAGGAACTAAAAACATATGGCGTCGTATTTTCGAATATGGTGACAGTGACTAACAGGAAACTGAATCATCGGAATAGGGAAAGTGGAATATTTTGTTGAATGTGCATTGATGTATCCGACCATAAACAATACTGTGGAAAATGATTTTTTTCAGTACTCGATAGCTTTGTACGTAATATTCGATAATTGGATTCTCAGGAATCAGATGCTGGAATTCAGTTAGGATACCTACAGTTGGCTTGATGAAGAGATGAGAGTGATGGCGTCCAGGCTGGCTTCGAATCTTTATTCATCATTCACTGGTTAGGTTCTAGTTTTTAAGTTGTCTGACTTTGTCTGAAGGTTGTTGTTCATCCACTGCGTTTCAAAGCAGGCTTGGTACAATTGTGTCGAGATCTATGAATCTGGAGTGATTGCTGGTGAATGCAATACAGATTTCCATACTAGGAAAAGTTAAACGCGAAACTGATACATTGTATTGTGATGAGCGCTCGAAGTCAATCCTTGATGAGTGAGCTACTGAATATCTACAAAGATCGTTATTATATACCAGCGTAACCAGTTGATGTTCCTGATAATTGCGCATCCTTGTTGAAGCTGACTACCAAATCTGCTTAGTTCCTTGCAAATCTGCCTTCGTTGGCTTCTGAAACTAATCCATCAGTGGTAACCCCTCATCCCATGATGTTCTATCCTATCTTGCGCTTGTTTATGGCTGCCATGCTAAGCCTACAACGTGAAGATCTCTCGGAGATCTTGTTGCAGAAAAAGTGAAATTCATACCGGCGATCTACATAGCGTTATAGTCATCTAGTTTAACCTTTATTCCCTACATCATTGTACCATGCGTGGTATAAATGGGAAAATAGTTGTACTCATCCGTTCCCAAAATCATAGCAGTGAGGACTTTTATCACCTCAGTTTTGACTTCGAGCGCCACTTCATCCTTTACCCCTCGTGAAGTTCTAAAGTATCCTCTTTTTCTTCATTTTGTCGATGAATAGCCTCAACATGTTTATTGCGGCGTTGATGTCACAGTCCCACAATGTGCGATGGCATTCACTATTTTTGCAGTGTCGCACATTATAAATACCCTTACCGCCAATTTCTTCGTCAGGCACATATCCTTTCATCTCCTTGTGACAAGCACAACACAGCTTGCTCGTCCTAAACTCGTTCAAATCAGCAATACAACACCTGGAACCAATTTTCTTCTCTAGGGTTGTTGTGGGAACAGCAATGTTGCCTTTAGCTGAACTTGTGAAACTTGCATCTCCATACGCGATAACAGTTCGTTTATTACCACCTGTAAGGCTCTTGACTACCTTCTCGTACGTCTGTTGTCGATGGATGTAGGTCGACCATCGTAGCCTCTTCATCTTCTTTGATACATAGAAACCAAGAAGACAATCCAAATACACGAGACAAAATCTCACCCGTTCCAAATAGTAGACAAGGTTCGCAACTTTTGCTGAAGGAGCGTTTTCATTGAAGGTTTTGATGTCAGGCTCAGCATCAATCCACTCTTTCGTCAACTTTGTTCGTCTGTGGTACCCGCACTCTCTGTAGAAACGACCCTTCGACCAGTGGATGACTTCATGTTTCACGTTCTCTCCTTTCGGCTTTTGCAGCGTAGCCATGCTTTCATCTTTGTAGACAACAGCAGTGAAGATCTTCTTTCTCCCTGGATCTAAACCGATGATCCGGTCTTCAAGAGAAAATCTCTCTTTTTTCTCTCTCGTGGGAAGCTTTGGACGGGAGATTGTACTAACTGACATATCGTTGGTCAAGATGAAGTGCTCAAACTCTTTTCGCTTGTCTTTGGTCACAAGACCTATATTGAAGTATGTGCGCCATAACTCAGCTTTGTCGGCGTAAAGCTCAACAGGGTCATCCAAAGCCTTAGCGAGTTCCTTCAGGAAGGTGGTGTTGATCTCGATGAAAATGGGTTTGAAGTGTCTCTATGGAAGCAGAGATCAGACTCGGCAACCCTTCATTCCATCATCCACATGAGCTTGTATGTCTTTCAACATTGTGCGGAGAAAGGGCATGTGACGTTCCGGTGATTTGTTCAAGTCGAGTGGCAGCGGTCCGATCTCGTCTCTCACTCTATCGGATAATTCTTGCATCCAAACAATCTTCTCAGTAGGGATGGAATACTTTTTGAAGCTGGAATATGCGGGCATCAGGTTGGATAAGCTATGCTGAGTTTGGATGCTTCCACGGGCCAGTAATGAAACAGTACTCTTGATTATCTTGTCTTGGTGCTTTTCAAAATAGTCTGTTGTGAAGACGTATCTGCAGGCACATCCACTTACACAACCGGGAGTAGAACATCAATCGATTGTTGACTTGAAAATTCTGCCTTGCTTGTTGAGCGATCATAACCAGGATCTGATTCATATAGGATTTTTTTTCTGTTGGTTCATAAAATGAAGGGTGCTGGGTCCTGTAAAGGTCGAGACTGATCTCCGTCAGAATGGACCTCTCCGCTGTCGCCCAAGTTGGTTATTGCAGATGTGCATCGATTGAAAGTTATTATCCAATGAAGGAAGTTCATCGCCAGCTTCCAATAATCGCAGAACATAGACGGATACCAGCATAGATGCCTCATATGCTATTCTTGAACAAACTCGCACAGCCTCATCAATCTTTTCCGCCATTTATTTGTCTTTGCAGAACTTTCGCCACCCAGTCTTCACAGTGGTGTATACACTTTGCTTTTGTCGAACTTTCCGTTCCGCAAAATTTGGGCAGGCTCTCCGCTTTTTAGTGATGTTCCCTTCAGTACTGTTGCTCGCTGATGTCATTTCACTACAACGTTCAAACACAAGAACGCCTCATAGCTGGTTTGATCTTTTCGATAATTTTAATTATACTGTTTCTCAAAGCCGCGATTCTTTCTGTTTTGGCGAATGATGTTGAAGCGACACTCAATAGATGGCCGCCAGGACGTGAGGTGGTAAATGCTTCAATTCATATCAATATGCTTCGCTATTGAGAAGCCTAGTAGAAACTAACACTGTAAAACAGTGTGTACTTCAGAGTACAACTCTACTTCCTGTAGTACACCTGGGGAAAAAGGTTAAATGTGACCTTTTATTCGTTGAACTTGAAGGTAGTGACCTGGCGTAGGAAGTATGGGGTATCTATGAGCAACTATGTACGGCCACTTAGTCATTGTGGCTTCCCAAAGAATGATATACGACAGAATGAACCAACAACCAAGCAGCATGATGAAGTACTTATTCCAAGGGAAAGTTATTACCACGGTGACGCCGAACGTGAATGCTAGTCTCCTTTCACGGTGATAACACGAAATAATTGGCTTCTACTGTCATGACCAGAGACATACAGATGGCGTCTAAGTATGTGCGTTTATGTTTAATGTAAATGAAAATAGAGCACAGTGCAAGAAACTGCGATCGTGGAAAGCGAGCAAATCGCTAGTTTCCATCATCGCACAATGACACGTGACACGTGACATTCACATCGATAGAAACGACCAAGTCATTGCGAAAACAAAAAAGTAAAAGCAAAACAAAAAAACTTGGCGTTTCCCAAGCGTTGCTTCGAAATTCAGAAAAGATAATGACATGAAGATCCAACTGGAGCCTTACGAATGGTGGAGGCTTCAACGGATCCAATCACATGCCTGGTCTTGCTGCTTAGATCTGGTGGCGTGCGAGCTCTTGCGTTGCATACACCACCCATTTCCTCAAGTGAGACGGCTTCTTTATTTTTTTTTTGTTTATTTATTTGTGTGTGCGTTGAGTTTCGAAACGCAGTGATTGTTCTATAATTGAACATCGTACTGTACTATTGGTCTGTAAATTGAGGTTTGGGGAATGGACGCCTGAAGTTTCTTCGACATGTAACACGGATCAGTTTCCAAATAAGGGTGCGCGCTGCCATCTCCCAAGATATACTATCGCAGAAAAAAGGAAAAATTCAGACGATAGTTGCCAAATGAGAGACGCGGAAAGTTACACAACAGGTGAAAAGGTGTAAGCGCGAAAGGGAACAAAAATGTGGAAGAGGTCCGTAGGAGGACGGCCATCAGTCGGCAAAAAGAGCGCTCGCGACGACACTCCCTCTTTGTAGATAAAGTACGAATTAACTTGGTGCATTTCCCTCACAATGGCGGGCAACAATGAAAATAACCAGCGCGCAGCGGAGGAAGCACTGCCACTTCTCTCGATCTCCGCGACACGTCCGTATCTTCCAGTTGTGCACGCGAAGAGCTTCGATCCGGTCGCGGACCATGTTCGTTCGTTTCAAGAACAGCAACAACAGAAAATGATGCGAGAACAGCAACAGATGCCGCCAAAATTTCACCGGAAATACTTGTCATACCCTGTGGGCAACGCGAGGAAAGGGAGCCGGAAAAACGTTGCAGTGTATGGCACCATGCCTACTACTTCTGCTACGCAAACCACGATCAGGAAGGCACTGAGGAATCCAGAAGATTGCGATCCAATTGTGCAGTACAACAGCCCACATAGTGAGACGGACAGCGATAGTGATGGTAGTTGCACTGGCAGTACCATCAGCTCAACCTCGTCGTTGCAGTCGATTCTGCGAATACGCGATGGTGAGGCTGCCTGTCGAAGCGTAAAGAAGAACATGTCGGTCGAATTTGCATTAGATGTATATGACGACGATGCTGACGATGATGACGATCCAAAGATTTTTCAAAAGAGTCGATCCTGCTCATCACGCTGTCTACCAAGGTATGCAAGAGTTGAACTTATGCATTTTAATGTGATTATTTGGTGATTAACATTTGGTATATTCATAGACGTCTGACTATTGAAGAGAAAGCTGCACTCTACCGCATTCGGCCAGATTTGGAGCTCACGCCTGCGCCCATCCTCCTGCATGAGCTGGAAGAACTTCGGCGACGAAGGCAGCGCAAAGTGATGTTTTCGCTTCTTAGCGGCTCGCTACTACTGTTCATGGTGGTCGTGTTCTATTATCTTGCTACCCAAATGTGATTTTGAAGTTTTTATAGATCATTCTCTTACATCTTCAGAAAAAAACATTATTACCAAGAACCACGGAGAACTGGTCTCCTGGTCTCTGTCATCATCAATAACACACATGGTAACCAGCATGTGGATCGCTCCAGTACTTACACACATAGCCGAAGCTATAGCTCCACCTGAGAGCTGAACTATTTTTTAGATTTCAATGCTTCAATAAGAGAAAAAATTAAGTCGTCTATTGCTTTCAACGTGTCTATTAGTTTCATGAAATTACTAGTAAACAAAGCGCTTTCTCCTCTCTTTCCAGATAAGGATATGAAAATCAAAGATGCGCAAGGTTCGGCATCGTTCTATGCGCAACGGAATACTCAGCGTGAATTCTCCAGCCACTCATCGCCGTTCATGGTGGGCGCTCACATCATTATGGAGATTTCCAGAAAGATCGCAGCTGAGACAGTCAAAAGGTCGCACGAAGGTACCCAAAACCACCAGAATAAATAACTATAACTGATATTTATCATTAACTGTTATTTAACGTCCCCGCGCAAAATTTTTTTCATCTTCGCGAGTTCAAAATGGATGTCACGCAGAAAAAGCAGGATCGCCAGGCGTTTCGCACGTTCCTGCGTAAGCACCGATACATGCCACAGGTATACTAGTAGCCTATCTATTTCATGGGATGATGTAGTAGTTATCCTGTGTGGATGCCTTTGCGTGGATTCTATAGGGCCGATTGTCTCGGGTAGGTATGCTGGAAGAGAAAGATTTGGATGCAATGCTGCGAGGCAAAGTGGTGCCCGTGTGGCGGTGGATTTGGCAAAACATCAAGAATGAAGAAGACATGAAGGTTAACACGATCTTGCTGGAATATAATCTCAATTAGCTAAACTTGTTTAATAACTCGCGTGCTGTTTCATGTATTCGTATTGTGTAGCTAATAGGACGCAATGTGGCATTGGCGCAACACAATTTAGCGTCATGCAAGGCCGAACGAGAAGATGCTAAGCGAACGCGGATTACATTGGAGAATAAGCGAAACTATCTGCGTGAATCGCTTCAGAAGGCGAAGCAGCGCGAGCGAGAATTGCTGCGACAGTTACGCGCCGTCGAGCACGAAGAGCAGCGGATGGTGGGAGCTACGGCCGATACCAAGCAGCGCGAGGTGTTGAAGCGAGCTTTTGGAATGAAAAATGAGGAAGTTATAGCGCAAATGTCTGATCAGATGCAGAAGATTCGTATGAAAGTAACTGCAAATAAATCTGCGGCTTCGCTTGCCACAGGACACAGTGCAGCTCAGACGAACGCATTGCAGGGAAAGCGAAACCCGATCCAGGTGCTGTTGGATGAATACCTCCGTATGCTGAAAGCCAGTAACAATAACGATAGTGTGGATTTTGGAGATAGCGACATTGCAGTAAGTGCTCGATGTTAGTTTTCTGTATGATGATCTGTCAATCACAAATTGTATGTTCTTCTGCATTAGCACTTGCGCGAGTTTGGCAGCTCAACATTGATGCGATGGCTGGCAGAGGACGTTGATATTACAGACTGCAACAATGTTCAAGACAAAGAGGAAGCTGCGTATGCGACACATGTCGAAGTACACGTTGGTTCGAGTCGTGATGCCTTGACTCAGGTGCAAGAGCTGCTCGCATGCAACCAAAAAGAGCACATTGCGCGGTTTTTAGAGACACAGAACGTGTATGTCAAGGCAAAACGACTGAAGGCAATGATTGACGAGCGAACAGCAGAACTCGCGTCGTCGGGGTCCACGGAAGGCGAAATATGGAGTAGCGGAGGTGATCGTCATTCGTCTCAGGATGGAAAGAACGCTGATATTATCGCTGAAACAGTCGATTTAGAGATTGAGAAAGCCATCCAACTTGAAAGTTTGCGGGTAGCGTCTGAAATGTATGCAAAAATGTCCCAACAAGTGCAAGAATCGAAACAGCGAAGGCTCGACCTTGATCATAAACTCGATCTTATGCAGTCTTTTGACCAGCGACAGCAACAAATTGTGGCCCAGATAGACGCGATGTATCAACAGAATCAGTCCTTATTGGAGGCACTTCCACAGAAACAACAGAAGAATCATCAGTTCGTGCTTGAGGAACTTGCTGCAAAGTACCATCATAAAAGTGAGGAGCTTGTCAGGAAATGGCAGAAACTGGTAATGCAAGAGCTTCGTTTATTTTCCAGTATTCGGCTGGATCATGTTGAAACAGCAGTCAGATCTGTTCAGCTGCCGATGAACGAATTTAATATTGAAAGCGACTCCTCTACACGCAGAATCAACACCCAGGTGTCGTTTCCAGATTTCTACATCAATCAAATCCAGCAAACGGAAGAAGATAGTAGTGAAAATGGATTCCAGCGGATATTTAAGGCGCTCCGAGTCCCCGAGTATGGCAATTGGGAGCTGCTGCTCGACAAATTGGATTTATCGGACCATCAGCAAGAAACGCTAGCAAGCATGAACCAAGAGCTTAGTCAGTTAGAGAAGGAGTTGAGATATGACCAGGGCCGCTCTCAGCCGCATGACTCGGGGAGTGTGGAAGAATTGCTTCTGGACTTGGCAAATGTAAGGAAAGTCCTGGAAGCTGAAGCGTTTCCTCAATTGGAAGAGATCATGGCGGTGAATAAAGACATGTATACACAAATTTTGCCACGATTGCGAAGGAACTTAGAGAACTGGTATGAACAGCAAGGATGGGATGTGAGCATAACAGCTCCCACCAAGGCAGCAGCAAAGACGATAGAGTAAATAGATGAGAAGGAGTATGGGTAAATTTGAGTAACACGTTTCCAATTGAGGATGAATATGCTAACTATACTATGGAAATATATGTTCGAGTTGTTGAATTTAGGTGTTATTTAAGCTGTCCAAGACAGTAAGCAGCAATGGAGAAGAACGTGGTGAATGCGATCAGCAGCAAGATCGAGGAGGAATATGCACTGGAAACCGAGCGGAAGCGCATATTGCTGCACAAATGCGGTATAGCAGAGGAAGATCTTTCCAAGGTGAGTGTACCGTCAGTTGGTGGGTAACCCTTGGTGTGGGATAAATGCTAACCCAAAAATGCAGAACGGACAACTCTATCTACACATTCTGTCGGAATGTGCGGCGATCTTGCAGCTCAAGGATATCAGCATGAGCAGCTACTTGATGGCCATGTCCGATTTAGAGGATGAATTGGATCAGAATGAACGACGAACAAAAGAGCTGCGCTTGGCTGTGGAGAAAAGTCAACAACGATCACAGGAGCTACTGACAGAATGGAAAGATCTGCAGACGGTCAAGCAACAATTGGAGGACGCGGTAGATGAGCGAGAGAAGCACGGTAAAGGCTTTGTACTTGACATTTTTTCTTGATGATCCTCTATATTTAAACTGTTTATAGAAAATACTACGACGATGGAGCAGCGCACAGCAGAGTACATTGAGCGCCAGCACACATACGAAGCAGACCTGGTATGATGGTTAAGCATATGCAACACAACATCCATTCGCTATCATGGTGATTGAAATGGTTGAGTGGTGATAATTAACATGTGTGTCTCAGGAGAGCCTTCGAACAGCGCTATTGGATCTAGATTTCGATTCGATACGTGACAAGTATGTACTCATATGAAGATCGTATCCATTGATAAATGCAGGCAGCTGACTCGTTGTAATGGCTAATTATCACACGCGATAGGAACGAGCATAATCATCTCAGTGCCCTGGACTACGTAAGCATCCTTTCTCTCCCATACAATTGCTCGGGTTGTGGAATGCAATAAATCAGAGCTGACGGAGTGCTTCTGAACAGGAAGCGAAGCAAATCGAAGCTGAAAATCAATCGTTGCGTGAGCTATTGCGGCGCTACCACGAATTACCGTTAAATGAAGACATGGCAGCCGCCAAACTCTATGAGGCGAAGCTGGAGTTACAACAGCTCGAAGATCAATTCAATTCCCAGATCCGAGAAATGCTGTGAGCGACTTACTGTACCTGATGTGGACAGGCAGTACCAGTTGGATTAACGGAACCACATGGTCCGACTTCATCTAAGTTATGAGAACGAAGAAACTCGAGCACCATTCCGAGCTTTTGATGATGCAGAAGAAAATTCTACTTGCTGTGTTACCAATAGTTCTAAGACAATCACCGCCACCCTGGCGCCAAGAGGTCTTTGTTTGACATGAAGGCATCCATCTTACTGTTTCTTCAGTATAGCCATCCTTTATAAACAAATATAGTTTTTAAAAATTATTGAAGGTTATAAATTTATAAGTATTTAATTCTAGAACAATGGGTACTCTAATGTTTTTCCTCATTCCCTGTATCTTTTTGAATGGTCCATCTGGCGATGACGTACCCTGCATCAATCATTTTTTCGAATCTTTCTGTATATCTGTGGCATCCATCATTTCCAATGACAGGAGGGGATAGTGGATGCCAAAAACCTATATAAATAAATAAACCTTATAAATAAATGGATAGACTAAATTTATTTGATGTACACCAACACCGAATAATCGATCTTCAAAACCTCTCGAAATAGATACTGAATCTATCAGAGTTTTTGTCTGTCACAGTCGAAAATTCGACATCTTGGAATCCAAACACGAAAAGAAGCGACAGTTGGCGACCAGTAAGACGAACCTCATCGCTCCTTTCTCTCCGATTTCCCATTCATTTCTTCGTTTCCCAAGCAGCAAGGAGTGCACCACAACACAATCAGTGGTAGTTCAGAATCTGCTCTTGGCTCATCGATTAATGCTGTCAACTCTTTCTCCGATTGCTTAGCCAGTTGACTCAAAACCAGTTCAAGCTTTTCAAAAATACCAATATGAATTCGATGACAAACAATATGGGTGCCACAATCGACCCTGCTGCTGTTGAGCACCCTCAAGACACGCAGGAAGCGACAAATGCGCCGTTTAAAGAACGTGAAACCGAATTGCTTCGTGAATTAGCGCAGTTGTACACAAAATTAAATCAAGTGCGTGAAAAACGCGCCAAGGCCGAACAAGAAAGTTCACGCACGCACAATGAGCACAGTAATGCGCTGTTTGAGGATGAACCAGGCAAGCCACGCCGCCGTCGACGTGTATTACTGGTAACGCGCACGTTGCCGTTCCGCCTGGTATATGAAGACGCGCAGGCACAATGGCGCGCCGAGTTTCCTGAAAACGTCAGTCTGGATGGTGCCTTGGAAACATATCTCTGTTTGCACCAGAATTACGACTGTGTCTGGATTGGCTCGGTACATGGCGACATTGAACCATCGGAGCAAAATTTGGTGAAGGAGCAATTGCTACAAGAGCGTAATTACTACCCCGTGTTTGTTGACCCCAAGCGTGAGAAATTGTTTTACGAAGGTTTTTGTCGTACGGTCATGTGGCCATTGTTCCATTCATGTCCGCCAACTACCGATGATCATTTATTGACACATGACGTGGAGAATGAAGACATATGTGGCGGCGATGAAGAAGGCACAATGGAGAAGATGTGGCAGGCGTATGTAGCTGTGAACCAAAGTTTTGCCGATGCAGTGCAAGAAGTGTATGAAGAGGGTGATCTTGTCTGGATACAAGGCTATCATTTGACACTTGTGCCCAAGATGGTACGGAATTTACTGCCGAACAACAATGTCCATGTCGGGTTCTTCATGCACATTCCTTTCCCATCGTCTGAGTTGTGTCGCATCATGAACAACCGCGAAGAGGTGTTGACGGGCATGCTCGGAGCCAATCTCATTGGATTCCAAACATATGAGTATGCGCGGCATTTCCAAAGCTCGGCAGTGCGACTGTTAGGGCTTGAAAGTAGCCACAAGGGTGTCGATATTAATGGGCATTTCGCTCGTATTACGATTTGCCCCGTGGGGATTGATGCCGACAAGTACATTTCGCTAGTGCGGTCGGACGCTGTACAGGAGCAAATTAAACAGCTGAAAATCCAATTTGGCAACAAAAAGGTCATCTTGGGGGTTGATCAGTTGGATCTCACGAAAGGTTTGGTGCATAAGTTGCTTGCGATCGAGGAATTGTTTACGCAGAACCCAGAGTTGTCAAAAGAAGTCGTGTTCCTGCAGATTGTCACGGATGGACCGGCATTTTTCGAGACAGAGTCGCGACTGGGAAGACAAGTTGAGTCGCTTGTCTCGAAGATCAACAGTAAGCTCCAAGACATTGGCGCCGAAGGTCCGGTACAATATTTGAACAAGGACATTTCAGTGGAGGCGTTGGTTGCGTTGTACTCGTTGGCGCATACGTTAGTCGTGACGCCGATTCGAGACGGGATGAATACAATTCCGTATGAGTATGTCGTGTGTCGTGAAGCGGCAGGTAAGCATGCGCGAATCGTGTTGAGCGAATTTGCTGGTTGTGCCCAGTCGTTGGGCGGAGCAAAGCAGGTGAATCCATGGAATACCGAAGAAATGGTCGATGCGTTTCTCGGGACGCTGGAAGATTCAGAAGAAGTGCTACGGACGCATCAACATATGTACAGCTACGTGAGCACGTTTACATCGCGGCAATGGGCAGATAACTTCATAGAACAATTACGTGAGTGCAGCGAAGAAAATGAAATGGCTGTGTCAGGTCGTGAATTGAGTCGTCGTGACATGACGTCAGCATATATTCGATCATCTCGGCGATTGATTTTCATCAATTACGAGGGCGTCTTGGCGGCATCGGCATCGATCCCGGAGTTGGCATATCCTCCACAAGAATTGATTTGGCAATTATCGATGTTGACGAAAGATTTGAGGAATACGGTCGTGATTGTGAGTTCGAGAAGTATGTCAGTCTGTGAGCAGTGGTTTTCTGGACTTTCGGGCAACATTGTCTTGGCTGCAGAGTATGGTGTGTATATCAAGTGGATGGGGGAGAAGGAATACTGGCATTGTATGGTGCCCAACATGGATCTGAGCTGGTGGGAGCACGTGCTACCATTGCTCGAGTATTATACGGAGCGAACACCTGGTGCATTCATTGAGCGTAAAGATAGCTCTGTGGCGTGGCATTACCGTGATTGTGATTTGGATTTCGGATTGTGGCAAGCGAGTGAGTTGCTTGTGTCACTTCGTGAGATTACCCGTGCACTCCCAGTATCAGTGACACCTGGCAATCGATACATTGAAGTTCGACCGCAGAAAGTGAGTAAAGCGTCGCTCTTTGAACGAATTTGGGAGTTTATGGGCCACTCGACGTTATTCCCCGATGAAGAGCCAGTGACAACATCGTTCTTTGGCGAACCAGTAAAGCCACTTTCGTCACCATTGATTAAGCCGTTGGGTATGCGCGAAGCGGAAAAGCGTAGGAAAGAGAGTCTAGAATTGAGCTCATTCCGATTAGGTGGTGATGAAGACGAAGCAAACGAAAGAAGTTACGGAAATAACGATGATACGGATCCTGCACGTGAAGATGGCGACCATGCAGTTGATTTTGTTCTAGTTATTGCGTCAGGCGATGACCGCACAGATGAAGATTTATTTGCTTACCTCGTCCCACCACCAATTGACCTAGAAGCTTACTGTCGTCAACTCGAGCTAGACGAGCGCGATTCAGACAAGAATGCTGTGTTTCCAATTACGGAAGACGATTTGCAGGATCATTTGAAGATCACTACCACCAGAGGTTCCATTCTCGGGCGGCCGCCATCGGTTGAAAAAGGCATGTTGGGTTCCTCGAGTCCAGGTAACATATCGCCAAAGAGCGGATCTTTCCGACGACTGTTGGGGCGAGACAGCTTCACATTGAGTGACGGCGGCACCAGCGGTACAAATCATCCTGAATTGGTGGCGCCGTCACTGCCTCGGTTCCCTTCGCAGGGCGAGTCGGAATTTTTGCTACTGAGCGACAATATCACCAAGATGTATAGCGGTTCGGTGTCAAAGCCTTCGATTTCGGAGGATGCAGCGAATATGTTCCCGCGGACATTGTTGAACATGCCTACGACGGCTCGACGTGATGAAATCACGGAAAAAAGCAAGTTTACGCCTCGTCGAGACTTCCCGCCGTCGGCAGCACTGTTCAAGGCAATGAAGACAAAATATGGTGACAATTTCAGTATCCACAAGCTTCCCGATACCCCTGCGGCGTGTTGGGCGTTGGTTTGTCCACCGAATGCGCGCGCCAAGTTGGAAGAAGAGAGTGACAACAACAATAACAATGCACAGCTAGGTGTTGACCGGAAACCATCGTTTGGGGGGTCGTCGACCGCTGCGACATGTGGATCGCCCCGTTCCACGTGTCCGACAGTAGATGATACCAGTACGGTGGCAAGTGAAAGCGTGGCGAGCTCGTCGCCGCCCGCTTCGCTTCATGAAGGTAGTGATGAGGTTCGTAAAGAAATTGAAGCCCTCCGGAGCTTGGACAGCGAAGAAGATAATGCAACAAAGATGCCAACGCTGTCAGTCAGTAGGCAAACAAGTCAACATGGTGCAGAGAGCAACGCCGACAGCAGCCACTATCGATTCCCAGTGAACACGTTTGTGTGTACGTTGGGGCGAAAATTGTCGCAAGCTCCGTATTATATCAAGAATTCGGCCGATTTATTTCAATTATTGCAGGAAATGGGGTTGAGCAGCCACATTCGTAAACAGCGGATGATGTCAATGGGGAGTCAAATCGATGTTTGAGTTTGGATATAAAGGAATTTTTAGTTAGGCGAGTCCTTTGATGCGTAGCATGCCGATGGCGTTGCCCACCCCTGTACGTCGTGTATATTCGTCCGCTACATCATTAATACAGAAGAAGGCAAAAGTTAATACAGAAACGAGTGAGTCCATTTTGCTAGATGTATCTTTCGCGCTACCGTTGTGGTTGCAAAGTGCAAAGAGCCATTCGCCCGTGTAACGTTTGACGTTGGTGTCGAGGCAGGTGAGGAAGAAGAGCAAATGCTTGAGGAAAAACGAAGGCGAAAGAGATTTCTCTGCTGATGAAGCTGGGATAGCAGCATCTTGACTCGCAGTTGATTTAGTTGTAGTTGACTGGAAGATGTGCTGCTGGAAGAAAACTTGAATGGCTTTGTCCGACGACTGGGTGAGATTATGACACACCACAAGAATTGGAAGCATTGCATTTGGTAGACTATGAAGAGAAAGTAATCAGTAGTCGGCTTTATGGCTGAATACTACATGGCACATTTATCTTACCATGCTTTTTCGACACGAACGAGCATCAACATGGTGTACAGATGCTGTAGTAATGATGATAGTGGGGAACTGAAAAGACTTGACTTTAGGCGATTCTTGGTGATTGATGTGTCGTCTTCATACTGCTCTTGTTGTTGAATGAAAGCAACGAGGAGAGTTGCAGGTAGAAACATGAAGATCTCCAGTGCTTTGTTCTTCAAATCGAGAATTGTTGCGTTTAATGGCGAGACATGTGGGTGTGTAAAAGCAATAATTTCCAGCAAGTGCTTGCCTAGTCTGATTGCTCAAGTTCAGATATGAATTGCCAGATACGGGTAAAAAAAGAGGTAACGTACTGGTGAATGCAGCCGTAAATCGCAGGCTGAGCCTCTTCAGCTTCTTTTGTCCATGCCATGTTATTCACCAGCACAGCTACGAGCTTCATCAGTTCGAGCAACAACGTTGTCCGATCGTTGACAATCGAGAGCTGAGTAGGGTGACAGGAATTGAAGGAATAGTGTAACGTCTGCCATTATCAAGAATATTAACAAGTCACATAAGTGTGGGCAAATGAGGTCCAAAAACTGCGTCAGGCATTTCCAAATGCTTTCGTACTGTGTGAAGTAGCTGCCAGGCGTCCTCAGAATTAGCAAGGAATTGGCTCATACATGGCGCTTCACATGCCACCAGCATGGTTTTCCAGATCAGTAGATGAAAAGAACCTGGACCAGCTTGCTACTCAAATAGGAGACAACAGCTGAATCAATTAGTACAATATTTACCAGTGAACTAGATGATAGCACTTGCCCCATTACCTTGGCAAGCCCCAGAAGCTGCTGGACATATCCACTGGTCACAAAGTGTTTCGACACAAACTCAGGCCGTAAATAAACCGAATTGATGACACACTTGAGCACTTCTTCGTTCATACTCCAATCGTGCTTGGGGTGAGAAGTGGGGAGACGAAAGGCAATGTTCATGAACTGGCTCAGTGTCTGTTTATCGTTTACACGAATCAGTCAGTATTTATATTTCACCAATGCACAGTCAAAGCTGACTATACAATAACGATACCTCCGGACTAAGCAGACTTTCGATACCACGACGATCTCGCATCAGAACTTTGCAGGCTGTCAACAACCTTGTGATTGCTATCCCATCATAATAACCACAATATCAACCATACTCTGTACATGTTTTTACTAGGCAATGACTTTGGATGGATTACAAACCAATCCGCCACATCACATACATTCCATACTGAATCGATTTCCTTCCATTGCCTGCACAATCGTAGCTAGAGCCTCTACAACGCGCTGTGCGACTTTTTCTCGTGTAGCCATGACTTCCAATGATGCTAAACAGTAGCATAGCAGCACTCCATCATGAGTGACAGAGAAAACTACTATTCATGGATCGCAGACAAGATTTCTCACCTTCATTTCTTTCTATCATATCAGCCAGCTTGTCGATCCATAGAGAGAGCGAAGCATCATCCGTAATCCACGCGTCTTCAATCTCCATGTTAATGGTGTTGGAGCTTCCAGAATTGATGCCAGCAAGCGTCGTCCGCTTCAGTGAGTAGGGTAAATGAAGTGGATCCACCCTTCAACTTTTACGGCCAAATATGTGATTTCTATTGGTCTAAAATATGTACCACCAAATTCTATTTTCATCCAATAAAAAGTGACCACTTGGTTCATTTTCCGAATACAATAACAAGAGCTCTTTGATCATCTTTATGCTCATTGCCAAATTAACAGCGAAGAGAGATGAAGTGGACGGCAATTTTCGTGGCAGTGTTGAGCGCTGTAGTCGCAGTGCAAGCAAAGGAAGATCTTCCTGCGGATGCGCAGTTGCGGATCGGTGTCAAGTACCGTCCAGAGGAATGTCCTGAGAAGAGTGAGATTGGTGATACGCTCTCGATGCATTACACTGGCACATTGCGTAAGGACGGCTCCAAATTTGACTCGAGCTTGGACCGCGGTACGCCATTTGAATTCCCGCTGGGTGCAGGGCGAGTGATTAAGGTACGGTATCTTTGTTAACAAGGCATTGAAGCATGATGCTAACTACTGTTCGGATACGTCAATGCATTGCATAGGGCTGGGACCAAGGGTAAGTTTTCGTATCTTCTTCGCGTCCAAGGGATGAGTATTGCAACTTATATTGACGTTTATATGCGATGTTGGTATTTAATGTCGGGCTCTTTACAATAGACTCGTGGGCATGTGTGTTGGGTACGTTTGACACGATTACTCCTCATTGGATGGCGCGGTTTATGTGGAAAATCATACTCATTATGGATCTTGGTATTCCTGTAGAGAGAAGCGACGCCTGACCATCCCATCTGGCTTGGGCTACGGTGCTCGTGGCTCACCCCCGAAGATCCCTGGTGGAGCAACCTTGGTGTTTGACGTGGAACTGTTGGAAATCAAGCGCAAGAGTAGAGATTTATAGTCGCATAAACAACTGCCTTTAACTCTTTCCATTCAGCAGCCAGTGCGAGTTATCAGTCAACAAGCATTGTCGTGGAAATGCATGTTCATCATAGTATTGTGATGTTTCTTCTTCAAAATGTCATTTTTCGTGAAATAGCTCACAACTTAATCTCTATCTCCCATTTCTCCTACCTATAGGATACACTTTGGTCTTTTTTCAAAGCGAACATATCCACATCGATAGAAGCTTGTTTCGAATTCTCTGCTATGAGCTCTTTTCTCTGCCATTCTTCTATCTAAGAACGGATGTGGGCATGACAGTGCATGCTCGAGGAGATCCAGCTGATGGCTAAGTCAAAACGATTGTCCAGAAAACATGACGCAGCAGTATCGGTGCGAAAGGAAGGCAAATATCACAATGGAAACATCCTTCTTAAGAATGAACACTTGCTTATCGAGTTCAAGTATCGGAGATGGCTACTCCGCGATTATCTAGTCAGGTCGGACCCGAACAAAAACAGGAAGTTTTTCCTGAGGTACTTTGGTATCTCATATGATCTTTTGGTGATAATGAGCGATTAACGCAATTTTTGCATATGAAAACGTGATTTTTCTTAAGTACGCTTTCCCACCCACACTTAGCAGTACTTTTTTCAAGCGCAAAAGGCGTACACATCTCAAGTCACTTGCATCACTGCAATGACATCGTCGTCGACTACACCGCGCAAGAGCGAGCTGGCGGTTTATCCAACACAGCAGCAGCATTCACAGACTCATGGACGCGTACCGTCGCCCTCTACTGCTAGTGGGAAGCAGTCACTACAGTATGACGCACACACCATGCAGCAGCAGATGGAAGCGTTTCTGGTGGATGGCATTTACGACTCGGCACAGTTATTGGGGGAATTTTTGATCGCGAATGCCATGACGCCGACGCTGACACTAATACGATCAGAATTGACAATGTCAGATTCACTGGCAGCAGGAACTAATGACAGTAATCAGCAGACAACATCATCACAGGAGGACGAGAATATGGACGAAGTGCGCAATTTCCACGCGAAAAGCCTGCGGTTATTTGCCGATTTGTTGGTCTGCAAGCGAGAATACAAACGTGCCATTGTACGCTCTTTGTGCTTTTATGGACGGGTGGTGAATTAATGGAACGTGCGTTTAATTTCCTTGTGCTGTTCCCATTGGTCTATATATCCGGTAGCAATATTACAAGAAGTATTGGAAGCTCAAAATGATCAACACCAATGCGAATCCAACTGCCGCAGAGGTGACTGAAGCTGTGGCGGTCAAGTGCAAGATTGCTGACTGTTGGATCCGTTTGGAAAACCCACATCAAGCAATAGAAGCGGTAGGTAATAACACACGTTTCTTGCGTGTTTGGACGAACGACTAACCGTATTGTCCCGTGTATCACACTGTTAGCTTCACTCTATCGCGAGTTCTTCACGAACATTGCGCGTCAATCTGATGCTGGGGAGGTTGTATTTACATGAAGGTTTAAAAAATAAAGCTGAAGAATGCTACACTATGGCGCTTCGGTACGGCTAGTTTGTCTATTGATCATGCGAATGCAGCTGGAGCAGTGATGATTTCCTTTTGTTAATGTAGACAGAATCCGTATGCTCTGGAAGCAACATTGGCATTAACTGACCTGGCAGCGTTGAAAGAAACATCATCAACTGGTGTAACAGGCGATTTAAATACAACGACGACAGCAGCCGATCCTTCCAATTCTTCTTTCCGACAGCGCGAAATCGAGCGATTTTATGTGAAATTATCTACATTACGGCCCTCAAACAAGGTTATCGCGCGTGTCGATGCGTCGTGGATGCAAACTCTTGTAAATGCTCACATGAATGCCAAGCGTGGACGCTACCGAGGTAAACATATGATACCAACAATTTCTCCCATGATATTCTCAATTCACAACTATTAATGACTCAATATTTCTCTTTGCGTAGCATCCATGGAAGCATTTGATGCATTGGAAAAAGTGTTCCCGAACAACCTCCACTGCTTGCTTTACAAAGGCAAACTGGAAATGGACCAAGAGTTTTACCACCAGGCGCATCTAAATTTCCATAGAGCTCGACAGGTTGATGACCAGAACCTGACGATGATGGATGCACATGCCGATTGCTTACGGAGAAATGGAGCGCGGACACAACTCAACAATCTGGTACATGATCTCTTTGAGACTAGCGACAACCATGCCGAGCCGTGGTTAGCGGCCGCGTACTATAGCGAAATGAAAGGTGAAAACGAAACAGCACTACAGTTTTGCGAGCGAGCAATTATGACTGAGCGACGGTATGCGCCAGCACATCTCTTTCGTGGCTCATTGTTACTACAACTTCAGCGACCAGAGTATGCACTCATTGCCTTCACGACGTCCTGCAAGTTGACGAAAACTCTTGAGGCATATGCAGGGATGATTACGAGTTATTGTGATCTATGCGCCAAAGGAGTGAACAAATACAAAGAAGCCATGACAACTGCTAAGAGTGTCGTCAAATTATTCCCACAGAAAGCACAGAGTTTTACGTTACTCGGCATGGTATTTGCACTTCGCCCAGAAAACAAGGAGCATGCGAGGAAGGCATTTCAGAAAGCATTGTCGATGGAACCACGGAAGTTGCCTGCGATCTTTGGCCTTGTGGATCTGTTGCTGAGTGAAGGCAATTTTACTATCGCGATTGAGAAGTATGTGAACGTAACTCGAATGCTTCATTTGTTTTATAAGCCTTCTAAAGCAAAATTTGCTTTTTGTTTATGTAGGTTATTGGCGCTTGCAGAACAAAATGCACGCGAGGAGGTTTTCACTAAACTAGCCGATGTCTACGCACTGAATAAGCAATTCGCAGAGGCGATGACACACTACCACCATGCATTGAGTCTGAATCCGACGTCATCGGAGGCAATGCGAGGGGTGGACCGGCTAGAGAAGTTGATGCGTGGCGAGGATCCAGATGAACTGAACACGACGATGGAGATTATGGAACACGAAGACAGCATAGAAGCAGGAGACTACATCACAGCGTAAAGTGATGGTGACTCATGTATATGTGTGGTGGGGGAAGAAACCCTCTCCCCCCGCTTCTTGGTGAGTATACAGAAATCTTTGAGGAACTACACTTCGAAGGACGCAGAACCTTGTTAGTTATCGCATATTTGAACATTCCGTTAAGTAAAGATCGGTTGCAGATTTTACCACCCACAGTTATAGCCAGTATCCATCAACGGATGAGCAGGTCGTAACGAACGAGAGGAGAGTCGTTTTTGGGTTCCATGAGCCTGGGGTTCTTTTTTTTCCAATTGAACACCATTCATTCTATCCTCCTTGTCCTACAGCCACTGTTGTCTATCACAATCCCATGGTCACATGATCTCAGGTAGTAGTTTTCAAAGCTCTTTGCTCTGTTCGTTTAATGCGTTTGGCAACAACAGAGTTTTGCTGAGCAATACGGCGATATTCAGCATAAAAACGATTCATTTATTACGGCAACGTACTGAAATGAGTTATAGCGTGTTGATATGCATTTACCCAACACGACCAATAAAATACCATTATATGGCAGTTAGCTGTGAAAAACACAGGTCAAGTGCAGGTAAAACCCAAAATCAAGAAAAAAAATCCATTTTTAAAGTTTGTTGGGTGTGGTTTTTTCTTGTGTCTTGCAGCTGTTGTTTGCTCAATCAGACCATCAAATGTAGCTGACTGGCAATATACTTACCGATGAATTGTCGGAATCTACACATAAAGTTGATGTATATATGTACACTTTACCCCACTTCTAATCCTGATCACGAATACAAGCGGCGCTGGTGTGAGTGGTTGAAAATTGCACTTTAGATGACTTGTGAAACTTGGCACTTGTAGAGATCAGTGAGGATGACAAATAAATCTAGTTCTTACATACTAGTAGTGGATGCCAAAAGCCCCAAATTGATGAATGCAAGAACAGTAAAGAACATGCATAGATGCACGATGCACTGAGAAATGGAATTCATCAACTATATGCGATCTATTCTTGCGAAATGCGTATAACCCAAAGTAAATAAAACCCAATTTTTGTTGAAGTGTGACGTTGGCAAAGCGGAATTGATGCCAACCATAGGTGAACACAAACGATGAGTGGTTTAACAGTAACACGTGCAAGCAAAAAAGCTACATACAAAAACATGTCGGCAATAGTAAGACTAATAAGATATTAAAATCTACTTGTGTCAAGGGAAAATAACGAGCTCAGCATGCTGGTTCCAGGAATCACGCAGGAATGCGCTCCTCGGTGTCGTAGTCTAAATGAAGACCAAGTACTGCTTCGATCTTTTCGATCTGGCGTTTTCCTATGTATTGCGTGCTTCTGACTCGCCGGAGTGCATCGTGTAACATGAGACCAGAAACGACTCGTCCGCTCCTCCGTCCGCTCCATCGTCCACTCGAGTTCGTTTTCTGCCTTCGGCATTTGACATCACCACATCTAACCCTAACCCATAGCCGATCGTCTGGGCCTGTGCGCCAGTCAATCGCCCAGTTGGTCAGTTGAAGCATAGGATCGCAAATTGCAGAGGAGGGGAGGAGGAGGGGGGGGGGGACGATGCAATGACGAGGAGTGGGCCAAAAGTTTAGTATACTGTAGAGCCGCACCGCGTTGATACGCACTGGCAGGAAGCCCGTCCGCTCGAGCTCCACTACCATCCGCTCCGCCTCCCCAAAAGAGAAACAGCTATGGATAATAACGGGCTCAACTCGCCTGCGTGCTCTCACCGGTTGCTACCTCACAGTTGTTGCGTGTGTGGATGAGTGTTTTTTTTTTGGATGTGGGTTTTTTCTCCGCTGCCGTTTTCTTTCTTCTCCACCACGAGCCGTTTTTGCCGAGAGCCACTTTTCGATTGGAGACCCCTGGGACACACACACACACAAGAGCAAGCCGACGCAAGCAACACCTTCCGAGCGTTTACCAACGCGCAG
The DNA here is from genome assembly GCA_001600495.1 of Pilasporangium apinafurcum. Lineage (NCBI taxonomy): Eukaryota > Oomycota > Peronosporomycetes > Pythiales > Pythiaceae > Pilasporangium > Pilasporangium apinafurcum. The sequence goes on from BCKE01000007.1 coordinate 708,820, forward strand.
GTTCGTCGTCTTTTTCTCTTCGCGTCCAGCGTGAACTCCAGTAGAACAAGGTAAGAAAGCTTTCCGACTTGTGTCTACCACGACCAGTCGTTCGTAGCGCGTGATCCCCTCGTGCTCCGCTCCTCTCCTCTCCGCTCCACCCGACTCCACGGTTGCTCGTCGATCTTCTTGAATCAAGACCATGAGCCTCTTTCTCTTCCGTGGCAACTCGCGTACCCGCGCCAGTGCGTTGTTCAAGAACGTAGCGCGTCACTCTCGGCTAGCTAGTAGATTTGGCCACGAGCGATGCGCGTCCACGACTGCGGGCACTGCTCCTGCTTTGGAGCAGTGTATTATCCTCAATAGTGATTCCGTTAGTCCTTTAGATAGATCCAATGCCGCGCGTCTCGCCAAGTTGCAGCTCTCACCGGCTATGGTTACGCAGATGCAGCACCATATCGAAGCCACCAATGAGCAAAATGCGTTCTACGTCGTTGATACCAGCGCTGTCGACAACCGCTACAAGTTATGGAACGAATACCTCCCCCATGTGCGGCCGTATTACGCGGTCAAGTGCAACCCGGACGCGCATCTGCTGCAATCGCTCGCGCGGCTCGGGTGTGGTTTTGACTGCGCCAGTTTGGCCGAAGTCCGCGCCGTGCTCAGCCACGGCGTCGACCCGAGTGACATCATTTACGCCAACCCATGCAAGCAAAGCTCGCACATCGCGTATGCCACGGCGCAGTCGGTCCATACGATGACATTTGACTCGGTTGATGAACTGACCAAGATCAAGGCCATCAATCCGGACGCCAAACTTGTGCTACGGTTGTACGTCGATGATACTAAGGCCATTTGTCGCTTGGGCACAAAATTTGGTGCCATGATCCACGACGTCCCAGCAATCTTGACTCATGCCAAGGCACTCGATTTGGACGTCATCGGGGTCAGTTTCCACGTCGGCAGCGGGTGCTTTAGCGTCAGCGCGTACTCGGATGCAGTGATTCGGGCGCGCAAGGCATTCGACATCGGCACGTCAATGGGGTTCCAATTCAGCTTGTTGGACATTGGCGGTGGGTTCCCTGGAACCGAGACCGGACCGATTAGCTTTGAAGACTGTGCACGTGAACTGCAAACTTCGTTGGGTCAACACTTTCCCGAATCGAGCGGCGTGCGGATCATCTCCGAGCCTGGTCGATTCTTCGCAGCCTGCACGCACACGTTGGCAGTCAATGTGATCGGCCGCAAGGTCGCGCCGACGTTCGACATCCCAGGCACAGCACCGAATGGTCAGGCGCTATCGCCAGCTGCCAGCAACGCCGCGAATGATCAGCCAAACTATATGTACTTTGTCAATGACGGACTCTACGGGTCGTTCAATTGTGTGGTGTATGACCATCCGACGATTCAACCGGTCGTGCTCTCAGACACTGCTCGTCCGGAAGACACTGTGCCTGCGAGCATCTGGGGTCCAACGTGTGACGGTATGGACTGCATCATGAAGGATGTCAAGATGCCGGTCATGGAGATTGGCCAGTGGATCTGCTTCCCAAGCATGGGTGCTTACACGTGCGCCGCCGGGTCGGACTTTAACGGGTTTGCACCGCCGCAAAAGATCTACTTTGACGGGAACGACGCCTCAGCCGTCGCTAGTGAGGAGAAGCACGAACAACAGTTTGTGCACTAGCCTTGCAATGATTGAAGATATAAGAAGAAGAAGAAGACGGTTACTTTTACTGCGAACCCTGCTTTGAAAGAAAACAGACTACGAGAGAAAAAAAAACAAAATCAAGAAAACGACAAAAAATCTGCAAGGACCAAGGAGCGCTTGCATGCAACGTCCATAACCCATTCATGAGCGGAGGAATGTGTGTGTGTTGAATGTGTGAGCGACCCAAGTCCCGATGTGGAGAAAAGAAACCACCAAGTGCTACCCAATGGGGGATTTTTCTTTTAATGTTCTTTGTAGGGAGCAATCTCATCTCTTTTCTTTTTAGTTTTCTTCTTCTTAAACCCAAATTATAATACAAAGCACTGATGCAGACACTTATTACAATTTGTTTTTATCTCAACTCCCTTTAGAACTGTCATCCTTATTCTTTGTGTTGTTCGTTGTCTATGGGATCTCTAAAATCAAAATGGTCGTGCAATATTGCAGATTTCGATACTGAATCCGCGCTTGAATTTCCCAACCAGATCTATTACTCGAAGAACATGCAAGATTCTATCCGTTTGAAGTACAACAATAGGAGAAGCGACACAGTGGACGCCAAGTAGCACATCAATGCAGCAATTTAATCCCAAAGAATTAGGTCAAGCGGCAGAAATTGAGGAATTGATCAATATGAGATGCGAGTTTAGAATACAAAAACCCAAAATGATAAAAAAAAAATCCTCAATTTCTATCGAAAAGAGCTTATAGGCCCTCGTAAAATTACACTCAACTCACATTTTGTTTGCCCACCCAACATTCAAAGCATCTGGCGCTGCAAAGGGGTGATTTGGGTAGAAATTCCGTGGTTGCAGTTGATTTCTCTGCCATCTTCGCGAGAATCCAACGGTATTTCCGTTATGATTCTGACGCGTGCAAGGGAAATTTATCAGGTGATGACAAGTAAGTTACAAAAACGTAATCGACAACAGCCAAGCAGAGAGAAAAAAAATCAGCTGCATGCAAATTGGCAAGTGCATCATCATCATGATCACATTGGAGATGACTCTTCAAGGCAAAATGACACGCATTAACAAGTTTTTTTGATATTTTTGCCCAATCATGCACCGTATTTCAAGTTGAACCTCGTGTGAGTGACACTGGAGATGGCTTCGTGTTGCATTCCAGTGTGTTTGCTCACTTCGACTCTCATGACAGACGCCACGTAGTGCCAACGTCAAAGATTCGAAACCCGTATTCATATAAGAGACTAACGCTGATCAGACGCTGCCTTCATTATGACCTCTACATTCATTTTGCGCACTTGCTCCTATTTCTCAAGGTAATGTATTCTTTCGGCTACTAGGCAAACTTTCTACTGAAACTATAAGCATGACGGGAGTGCGATCGCATCATCTTTTCGGAGTCTATATTAAATGAAACTACGCACCATCATCAAAGGATATGTGAATCGTCATGCTGGATCGATTTCTTCTGCCGCCACGAACTACTAGTAGGAAACGACGCATTCGATGTCGATGAGGAACCACTCGGTTGTATATCCATTAATGAAGAGGAGGAGGCCGATGATGTAGTGACGGATGCTGCTTTGGGTCGATGAGTGCTCCCGCGTTTCTGTGCTCGACTTTTTAATCGCCATCGGACAAAAATAACAAATAGCAACCCTGCTAATCCATAGAGAAGTAACCTCAAATTGTGACTCGATCGCGCCTGCTTTGCTAGAATGGCTTCCATCTCTTCTGCTTGTTTCGCGAGCTCCTTCTCTTCGTCTTCTAACACTTCACTATCTTCTGCGTCGCTAAACATGCTTCTCCCTTCGATTGAGAAATGGATCGCTTGCATTTCCACCTGTGGGTACTTGGTGTTGGCCAAACTCTGGATCAGCATCGGTGTTGCACCACCGGACGGGGTTTTCGGGTTTAGCAAGAAGCATACGTTCTGCCCTAACCGTTGCATCTTGCATTGCACGCGATATTTATCCAGCTCTGATTTGAGAGATCCTGCGGTACCATCGCCACCGGTGAATTTTTGCATATGTGTGATCAAGGCCTTTTGGTCGCGTCTTCCAGTTAATTTCGCTTGATTTCGATGGATAAACAGAAGATTTCCATTGGGGTCACGTTGGATCATCGACACGCCACAAAAAAAATTCTCGTTAGCATCATACAACCCACCTAACGCCACCAAATGCTGTACCATATAAAATGGTGTGGTGGTGTTCAACCAGGCAAGGCGAAAGAGATCCTTATCTCCCCACACTATCCGCCAATCCGTGAGCAATCTCGGGACATGCGAAGCGTAAAACATGAGTTTGTTCAGTGCTTCCTGACTACGCGTTTTGTTAATCAGCAATTGGCCGCTTTCCTGCTCAAACATATCGGTGAAGGGCATGTCTAGCATTGGCCACAAAACGCTTTGTTCATGCACATTAAACGGCGTATCGACCGCTGGACGCCAGAAATCGGGCCAAAACATCGCACCATATTTGACAAACTCAGGCGAATCGAAGAGGTACGTCGGGTCATCCACAGGGATGTTATCGGAATCCAAGAAGAGCACACTCTCGAACCGTGAATGATAGATTGCATACGGTTTCGCATGAAACTTGGTCGCATTTGGGTCTAAAATCGTGCGTACAATAACATTGTAATGCTTCGCCAATTCCACCAAAACTGAATGTTTCGAACGCATCTCCATCGGATCGATCCATACTTCCACAGGTAGAGCGCATCCGTGGTATCGCAGCAATCGAACGACCGCATAGAGCCCTGCAATTACCTTTGGGTAGCCGATCATGACGACCCCACGTTTGTAGAGATGAGTATCTCGAATACTACCGAGCTTTTTGTTGTTTCCTAAAGCTTTGACATGTTCTGACGGTGGATGTTGGTACTCCGCTGCGCGGATACTGAAGTCGGTAAACAGCCTTGCATCATTGCAGGTCAAGTCCTTCACTAGATACCATTGCCATGACTTACACGTTGCCAACATCACGCGATGGATCTCCCCCGATGATCGATTGCGCACTTCACAGAAGCCACTCACCCGTGGCATCGGTTGGTCGCATGCGCGGTCTCTGGAATAATCACGTGGGCCATATGGATCACAGCCATGTGTAGCTTTCCATCCCAAGCACTCAAAATCATGTTCATCCCAAATTTCGCGTGGCTTATCGGCTGCAAATAAATTGACAGTGTTCAGCCGTGGATGATCGTAGACGCGCGCCTTAGGTTTCCCGCCGCCAGTAACTTCATAGACAATCGCTGCGATGATTGACGAGAGTACAAGGAATATGACAAGCACAGTATGGTTCTTCAAAAAACGCAGCAGGATTATCTTCACATCCATCGAACTTCCGTTTGGTTTCCCACTAGCGTTTCTTCACACGAGAAGCAGTCAAAGAGTGGCGAGGAGCTACGCGCACACGGCTTGGGCGAATGCTTTCGGATAGGAATGAACCGAAAAGACAACGTCATAAAAAAATTTGTACTTCCTATGAACCCTCACTAAATTTGTTACCGGTAAAAACCGTTACAGTATTTATACCGATATACCGGTAAAATACATTGCATTGGTCTTTCATGGCTCTCCATTCATATTGGAGAGCTCCTCATCGTAGCGGATTGATCAAGCAGAGGAGGTGTGTGTGAGTGAGTGAGTGTGTCATATCCTCATGTTGGTGAGTCGCTCTGTTGCACGTCGATCCGCTGCTGCGGCCAAAAAAGTGCTGGAAGTGGCTGGAGCACATGCTGCTTCTGTACCACAGGCGATGGCTGTACGTGCGCTTCCACGCTCTTGTGTGGTGATGGCGTCGTCCACAACTCGCCAGGTGCGTATGTGCTCATCCTCGCGTTTCCTCAGTCTTGCTGATGACGACGACGAGAAGCGCTCACGTCGCAACCGTGGTGATAACGATAATGGCGATGATGAAGATGGTAGTGATGAAAAAGATGAGCTGGAAGACGGTGAAGTTGATGACGAAGATGCTGAGGACGTAGACGGACAGCTGAACCTCGATGACGAGATCGACATCAATGCCGGAGGTGTCGACATGGATGAAGAGCTGGACGATTTGGTGATGGAACTATATCTTGAGAACCCTCTTAAATGGACACCCGAAGTGCTGGCGCGCAAGTTTCACCTTTCAAAGCCTCGTGTGGAAGCAATCATCTACCTGAAGGGTGAAGAAGCAGGTTACTCACCGGAAGAGTTTAAGGCGAAAATTGATGCAGCAAAAGAAGCAGCTACTGCGGCAATGGAAGCAGATGCGGCAGCACTGGCGGCTGCGGAAGCCAAGGGTGATGAGAAAGAAATCCGTCGGCTGCAGAAGCGGATGCGTCAAGAGGCAGCACGGTTCGACGACAATCATGAAGAAGCAGATGAAGAATGGAGCGCGCACGATGAAGCCGTGCTGATGGGCGTGGATGAAGACGCATACCGGAATCCAGATTTCTTTTTCCTGAACGATGAATTTGAAGGTTTCCCACCACTGGTGCGACGCATGGGCAAGCACGCGTCCACGGACAAACTCTATCCGGAAGAAGCACTGGCTATACAGAAAATGGCTGAGAACAACAAGGTTGTGCTGCAGAAAAGCTTCGCGAAGCCCACGAACGTAAAGGGAAAGTGGCGAATCGCAGTGAAGGATATCTCTAAGACCAAGAAGCCGCTCTACGTTCGAGACGAAACGAAGACGCTGCGACTCGCCACAGACGAGGAACTCCTACCACGCACGTGGGTACGTCGTCCCAGTTTCTTTAGCGGTATTCCGAAGTAGATGGTTTGTTTTTCTTCCGATACATGACAGAAAAGGAAGACAAACGCATCCATAGGAGGAAGTGGTAGAGAGATATCATACAAAAGAAAACATTACAGGAAACTTCTGGTTGATTACTTGTTTACTGAAGTTGTGGCTCATGAGTGATGATGAATTATTCGTCATCATACCTCATTCTTCATTATCACCTCTTCTATAAAACCCAAACGAAAGAAAGCATCAGGATTCCAGCAAATAACTTATATTTTCGTCGTCTAATATGATATGCCATAATAATAATGATAAAAAAAAAGCTCAAAAAAACTCGGGAACATCGTTTGAGACATCCACCCGGAGCGAGCTATAGAAAAACTACTCGTAGAATATATCTTATGCAAAAATCCAGCTCTGTTGAACTTGTTCCACCATAGAGGATGTGAACCGCGCGCAGGCGCCGCTTTCCTCTCGGGTAAGAACAGAATCCAACAAAAGCGCAAATGTGCTCTTGTCGAATGGAGATGTGAAAAATGCTGCGCTTTCATCCCCTCCTTGCATCTCATCTTGGGCGTACTGTTGAAGAATAAACACTGCAAACCGCGCGAGTTCTTCCGAGTCCGAAAGCATCCACTGGAGTCCCTTGACAAAATTTTTCTGGTCCTGTTGTAAAAATAATCTCCGGTTGCCCTTGTGTCGGCAATGATTCTTGATCGTCTTGGCAACCTGGTAGAGCGTGTCAATATGCAAATCTGTGTTCAATTCTTCAATCAATGTGCTTGCCTCCTTAGCGTCGATCGCGTAGCGGCGGCCCTTCAGCTCCTGTTTGGCATCCATCCACGCGTCCAGTGTCTTGGACAGAAAAAAGAGTGATTCTTCATCCACTTCACCGCATTGTGAGCGGATGCATTCACATAGCTCAACAAATCGCATTTCGTCACCGTGGATGCGCGCAAAGTCCACTTCGTATGGTACTGGAGCGTCTTTGACCTTGGACAAGCTGACGGTGAACGAAATCTCTTCAGCCACTACCAAGCAGTTCACACGAAGTGTCCACTGGTTGACGGCTTTCACGTCACCCTCAAGCGTCGACAGCGCGGTCTGCAACGTTTCCATGATCTTGGAAGGTGCAGCCTGTGAAGGGAAACTGGGGTTGACGCTGTGGAACAGCGGACTGGATAATTTTAATGGAACATCAGGTGTCGATTCCACGGATGAGGGAGATAGCACGAATAGTGGGAGCTTTGGTGAGACATCGTGCACAAACACGGGGGTGTTGTTCGATGTGTGGTCTTTAAAGAGTCGCGATTCCGTAAATGAATCATGGTTCAATACCTAAAGATGAAGGATACAAAGTGTGAGTCAATTTTTATTATAATCAGTCTGAATAATATATACTCTTTTCCTTACCAGCTCGGAACCGCCATGGGTAAATGGCGCGGTTGGTGGGCGACAGTGACGAAACGTTGGACGGAGACCAACAAAGTCACTATCGTCGTAGTCCTGATCATTATCTGCGATCATATCACCGGCAACAGCCGCGGCGGCGTTTGTCTGGAACTCGATAATGGTGTTGTTATGTGTGATGAGTTCAGCGGAAAATTCCTGGTCGTGGAATTCTTCTTCAAAATCGCTGTCGATGTCGTAGCCTGATGTGTAAAAGTTGGTATTTTCACTGAATTCGGACGTCGAGACCGGAATGAAAGCGCTCATGTTACTACTGTTCGGATGTGAAGAGCTCATTTCTGTTATATATATGGGGCTTTGGTAGGTGATTGAGTTTTGGGAAGTGCCTGGACCTTCGCCCATTTTTTTTATTTCCTAAAATTCCCCCTTTTTGTACTGGCCCTCTTCGGAGTAGCGAACATTCCCATTTTCAAGCGATCTGATTGGCAGAAGAGCTTCTTCAGGATGAGTGATGGTCGTTGGACTTTGTCTGTGCTTTTCTGATCCGGCAAAATTTTCAACAAATCAGCGCGTTGAATATGGATTTTGATTGATTTTATTGGTGGAATTTGAGGAAGCAAGACCATCACTCGCATAGTTTTTTGATGAAGCTAGAATAGAAAACGTTGCAATAGGTAATATACCCAACATGTCAAGAAAAGTGACACAAAAAAAAGAAAAAGAATGCAACAAACCGTCGAGATGCGATACAAGAGTCGTCCGTCGCAACAAAACTCCTGCGAGACGACAGAAATGGATTATCACAGATTTTCTCTATTACTGTCTTGAAAATTACTTGCGACCTACTAATTGCACATGGAATGTCGTCACGTGATCCTAGAAATAATTTTTTGAAATTTCTCTAGGTAATTTTCAGGTTAAACTAAATTTGTAAACATTTGGGTAAAAATTTCTGATTAAACTGAATTCCAAAAAAATTATGCGAATGATGGTTTTTGAAAGTTTGTGACTGGAGAGTCTCGTTTATCCCACTAGTGCTAGAATTGCAAAAAGAAAAATCCACGTAAAATCGTGGTGGACAAGTCACCACCTCTGGACGAATTCGAATTACTCGCGCAAGGTAGGACCACACGCAAACAAGCAGAAGACCACATGCAATCATGACTATTAGCACGTAATCATTCAATCATCAACAGCTTATTGCAGTTATACATCTTTCACTAGTTTTACACACACATACATTCCCTTTGATTCTCATATCAAGAAGCTACGATTACAAAAGCGTTCCTGTTTCCTGGTTACCGCAGCCAAACCACGATGACCGATACGTTGTCGGACGTGCCACGAAAGAGCGCTTCCTGTACGAGGTAGTTTGCGATCTGGGCTTTACGCCTTGTTCTGGCAGCTTTGATCAAGCTCCGGTCGCTCTTGTACTGATGAGACCACTCAAAGATGGGCACACTCGTATCACTATGCCCACCGCTGCGCCAGGATTCCCTGCCGCCGACTTCGCCACTCAGCACGTCCTGCACAAAAGTCACGACCTCTTCACTTGTAAACACATCCCACAGCCCATCACTGGCTACGATAATAAACTCGTCTTTCACAAAGTCCCGATCAAACAACTTGATCTCTACTTCCCCCGTCACAAATGGCCGTGAATCGCGGTCGCCGATCGCTCTCGCCACGGCTAGGTTCCCATTCACACGGTAGGCGCCATAAGGTTCGATCGGATCGCCGTTCGCATCGACGTACCCATGCCAATTGACAGATCCACCAAGTGATTCAATACGCGCACGTTCTTCAGAATCATTTGGTTTGTGATCACGCGTGAGTTCGATGCACTCTCCACCACGACTAAGCACCGCGCGACTGTCGCCCACATTGAGCGAATAAATCACATCGTCATATAATAGCACACCCACAGCGGTTGACCCTTGATACTTCCATTCAGGTTTTGCCAACACTTCAGTATCGACTTGGTGCATGGCATCTCTCAAAATACGCTTGATCTCATGGCGTTTCTTCTTGGCATTCACACTATCATCATCATCGTATTCAGGTGAGGCGTCTAATCGCTGCAGTTCTGGTGCGATCAGCTTAAACAGTTGACTGCGTAAATACTGAGCAACCCCAGCGCCGCCATGACCGTCATATACGGCAGTAAATCGTTTGCAATCGGAAACAAACGACGTATCTTCCATGTGTGACCGGTCACCACGCACCGCTGCAGTACTGATCGTAAACTTTTCCTTTCCCGCTGTTTTCCGCTTACGGAGTTTCCCACTCTCGTGTCCTGGAGGTTTAGTGATATGGCTATTACGCTCACCATCTCCTTCCCCACGGTTAACAGCCGCGGCTGCCTCTTCCGCCAACGCAGAGGAACCACCCTCCATGACGACCGCAGCTGCTATACCTCCACACACTGAAACACCCAATAATGACCACATCCACGTTCGTATATCCGATTTGCTGAAATCATCCTGAAGTAATGAGTGGAATTCCTGTGGAACCGCTGACTGAGTATGTGATGGAAGCCATCGAACAGACGCGCGTTGCCTCTGATTACTTAAGCGAACTGACGACGGAGAGACAAACGTCCTGGTACTACCATTAGTTTTTCTCCATCTCCACGAGTCTCTTCCCGCTGTCACAGTGATGCTACGTCTTGTTAGCAGCGGCGCCGCCATGTCCTCTCTTTCTCTTCCTCTTTCAGTCAGCTCCAAGTTGCTTTTCTGTCAAACAAAGCCCAAAACTTCAAGCAAACACGTCAAAAAAAATCGCATAGATCTCTCCAATAAGAACGTAAAAAACAGTGTTTTTTACATTTTTAGCCTGTGAAATCCGGTAAAAAAGGGTAAATACGCGTAAATAGTAGATATTGATACCCTCGAAAATTAATTAAAAGTCGCTTTTTGACGTACTGGAAATAAATTAATTCTCAAAGGAATTCGTCAATGCTCAAATTGAGCTAAACGTTGGTATTGGAGCAGCTAATGACTGAGCAGTAACGGATACTTTGATTGATGGCCTGTTGGCTAACGCGAAGATCTGCTCAAGCAGCATAATGTGGGTCTTTACTGAATGGTATTGTGCCTACGGCAACGGTAATATAGGCAACAAAAACTATCGACATCCGCTCTCTTTTGTCTAATTTGGACGCCTGGACCTCAAAAAGAATATGCGTGCCTAGCGTTCGTCTGCATGCATAACAATACCCGAAAGCAGCCAGCGTTTTGCAGGATGGCACATATCATGCGCCTTGTGTCCGATGTTTTACTAATTTATTTTGCGGTGCTGTCATACTCAGCTCTGCTTAGATTCCATGGGCTTCCACCGACTTGGCAATCGCTCTCTTCCTGGGCTCGCTTTGCACCAAACGAACCCAATGATCGTCGTCACGTAAGCCAACAGGAACATCGCGATGATGTGCTGAATTTGCCATGTAGAACTCAGGCCATTGCGTGTTGCTGTCAATCCGCGGGCCGACTCGGCTTCTTCTAATAACATTTTTGCCTCAACCGAGAATTGGATTGCCAAATCTTCAATTGCGGCGTATATCGTCGAATCAACATGTGTAAGATGTGTAGCTGGGCGCCCATCAGCGAGTGTCTGTGTACCAATGTAATAACAGCATTCTTTGTGCGCATACACTGCCTGGAAGATACGATAGTCCTTCGGGTTCCCATCGAGCGCGTATTCTTGAATGTGTGTCATAATCCGTGGTTGATCTGGATTCCCGTCCAACTTGATCGAGTTTCGATGGAAAAACACCAAATTGCCCTGGACATCATGCTGAATCATTGCGAGGCCACAAAACACGCCTTTGTCCTGTAAATCCAGCCCACCAACAGCGGGTGGGAATGAAATGAAATGGTATGGCTGACTGGCATTCATCCACGCCAAGCGGAATAAGTCCTTATCTCCCCATATGAGATGCAGATCCTCCATCAATCGCGGCGTACGGGTCGAGTAAAACATGAGCTTATCAAGTGCCTTCTTGCTTTTCAAGCGGTTAATTAGCACTTGTCCACTTTCTTGTTCAAACATGTCGGCAAACTTCACACCCGTGAGCTGCCATACCAAACTGGTGTTGGTCAATTGGAACAACGAATTTGATGGTTGCCAGTAGTCTGGCCAGAAAATCGCGCCCGTCCTTAAAAACTCAGGGTCTTCAAACAAATATGTCGGGTCTTTTGCAGGCAAATTATCGGCATCGAGAAGCAGCACGTTGTCAAAGTTGCTGTAGTATACAGCGTATGGCTTGACATGGAACCCCATGGCACGTCGGTCAAAGATCGGACGCATGCGGACATTGTAATCGGCCAACAGCTTGTGGATAATCGGGTTATCGATCGACATTTCGTCTGGCCGGTACCATAGCTCCACTGGCAATTCACAGCCTTGAACACGCAACATGCGGATTGTTGCGTACGCTGACGGGAGTACCTTGTCGTAGACGATCATCAGCACGCCGTTCGTAGGTTTTCGCTTCAGTGTCGCCGATGGCAACGCCAACGATGGGGCGAGTGGCGTGTGCTTATAATTGACGGAATGCAGGCCATATTCAGAGAATTCGCGCGCCATTTCACAGGTGTAATGGCCGTTCGGTAGCGAATCACAGGAGCTGATCATTAATTTATAAAGATCTCCAGAGCTGCGATTCCGGGCGATGCAGTAGCCCGCCATCTGGGGACCGATCTCCTCCGTACACCCTAAGAAATCCTTTTCTGGTTCTCTCGTCTCATCTGTTTCCTTGCTTTCGTCCTCTTTGATACACGAATGTATACGTTTCCACCCCACACACTCAAACGTCTTGTTGGTCCATGGCGCTAGCACAGGTGTGGGTGTCATGTGAATTCCGTCATCCTTGGTTTCTGTGTTCATCTTGTTGATGAAGATCTTTTTGGAAGACCCAACCACAGGCGTGTCCCCCATCGATCGTATACCGATATACAGGCTCACAAGCACTAATGCAATCCATTTCTTGTGCCGCACGCGTGTTTGTAAAAATACCACAAACGTATACATCGCCACGAAAATGCGCTGCAGCCACATTGCTAATACTGGAAGGAGCTGAGAAGGGTGTACAAGGACAACAGTAAGTGAGTAAGAAACGGACGCAAATGCATACATACTATATGTATACGCATCGACATACCGAGGAAATAGAGGAAGGGAACGCACCCCCGCAATCGAGCGGTGCAATTACTCGCTTATAAATGGACTCGAACTTACACTCTCACACCTCGTAAAGGCGCACTATTTGGGGGATATTCGGGCTACCCTTTTCTCCTGTTGTGCTCCACGGCACAAAGAGACTGGGAGTTTGTATGGTGGGGGAAATACAGTAACTGATTGGTAGTCATTTCCACATTTGAGTAATAACGGAACAGAGAAAGAGCGATTCTCAGGTGCAAAGGAAGTTGAGATGCATCTCCACTCAAGTTTTACTTCGCTGTGATGTTGACGTTTGAGATCTGGTGGATGGAGTAGCCGGCAGTGCGAGATCTTCATTCCTGTTTCCATTCATGATGTAGCAGTGAGATCATCTCCTCACTGGATATTTTAGATTTGACAATTACTTTTGGTTTGGAGAAATAAAAGGTGGACGATAGCACACGAAAAAAATGAAATACTGCTACTACAGCTGTTACCGTTAATCTGACGCTCAATCCAATTTATTCGCAGCATCCACACCAAATGAGAAACTCGACGAACTTTACACATAGATGGAAGAACATACAGCTCATCTCTCAGTCCCTCCCATCTGCTCCTCTTCCTCTTTGCCGCTCTCTCCTCTCCTGTTTGATTCCTCCCACAGTACGAGTTTCTCCGCTATTGAGATTGATGTCCTTCAAACTCGGTGTTGGATCATTACGAGACAGGCATACATCTTATTCACACATATTAACTGCCTTATCATTCCTGCCTACACAAATTGTTTCCTATCTTATCACTTCTTCGTCCGGTGACTTGTTGCTGTCGTCCTCCGTTCGCCATTAACCACAAATCGCTCCGAAATCGCCGATGCCGCGGCACCAAACATCTCCTCTTTCTTCGACACACTCATATGCGCACGCGCACTCGCATTAGAGCTGGAGCGACGTAGCCTTGCATGTATGTCATTATTGCGCAAGCTGGAGTTGCTCATCATGGCTTCGCGAGTACGGTCGTCCTGGGTATTAGAGCTGGTCAGACGATGTTGATGAATCAGTGACCGAATGGATTGCCGGAGCGCGTAGATGAAATGCATGAGCCACATGAACGGCACCGTCCATTGGATGAATAGATAGACCACAAAAGCTAGCAGCAAATACTTGTTCGGAATCACGATGTGCAGCACGCAGCTGATAATGAGGTACAACAAAACGCGTGCTGTGTAGAACGTGTCTTCCCAGGAAAACATGAGCTCGAGATTGTTGATGATACTCGACCACCATGCCATGTTGTTCTGCACGGATTGCAATGTGCGCTTCGTCTCATGATCGATTGTCACATGTGTCATCTTATTCATGAGGTGGTTGAAGCCATTCGGCAAATTATACTGGCGAAACTGACCGTTGTTGAGTTCACCGTTGCTATCAACAGCAACACCGTTCTCTTTTCCCTCGTTCGCGGCAAACGAATGGATGTTCAACTCAAAGTAATTGCGCAGTACAAACGCGATCAGTGCCAAGTGAATTACTACCGGCAGCCATTGCAGTGACAGACACAGCCACACACAAAGTGCAAAGCACATGAACGTATGGGTCGGATGTTCCCAGTTGAGTGTTGGCAAAATCTGCCAAACGACCTCCAAATATGGCCAAAGATTGTCGAGCAGCACCCAAAAGTTGCTATATAATTGCGCTGCCTGGAACTCTGGCCATTCATACACCATCCGTTGTTCTGCTGAGAAATACGAACAGAACTCGGCCATGCGTGAGAACTTGTAGTGCAACAACACGTGGATGCGTCCGGCGCGGGCATCATTGTTCAGCCCCGCGCGATGCAACTTCTCCGGCAACAATAGATCGAGCCACTTATTATGACGGCGTTGATCCATGAGCTGTGACAATGGTATGGTCGTCTCTCCGAGCTTCGTCGGCTGACTAAGCTGTCCGTAGTTGTAGACTTCAAAAACCAGCTCTGCTCCAGGTGCACAGACATTAAACACAAATGTCTCGTGCCAGCGTGGGTTCAGCGTCCGCGATTTCTTTTTCGTGCACTTGACATTTCGGAGATCATTTCCCCATGGTTGACCATGCGACCACTTGCCCGTGAGAATCACGCGTACAAAAGGGTCGCTTGTAATGGAATCGGTTGATGGCAGCCCGATAGCTTCGACGACTTTGACATAGAGCTGCCCGATATGTACGCGGCCCTCAATCACTGGGTCCGGTTTGCTTTGTACCTACGCCCATAATAGACAAAGTCATTAAGGTAAAATTATAATCCACATATAGGGAGATGGTTTTAACAACCTACCTCGGCAGTAGAATGGCCCGACCATTCCAATGATGGAAAGTGTTCGTCTACCGCGGCGTAGCACGTGTTACAGACGCGCATAGGCTGTATACGTCCGCATAGTTAGAGCCCATACACAGGATCATCATTAAAGTATTAGCCAATGTTATCATCAATCATAAGGAAACATGACGTAGAGAGCCGATACACGTACAAATGGATCAGTCGCGGAAATACGACGCTTGTGTGGCGAGCAGTTATGACAGATTACGTTCCCACAGCGTCGACAATGGTGCTATGCATTTTTACAAGTATCATCAATATCTATGTCTACCTATAACTTCAACTAACCTTTCAAGATCAAACAAACACTACCAACCTTTCTCGTGATGATTGTGAACGGCACATTGCAGTGCATACAGTTAAAAGTTTCGTCGTCGTAGACCCACTGCAGTGCGCGCTCGCTACCGGAGCCGGTATTGCCGCTCATCACCAGCGCGGTGCTTCGACCATGGTTGCGCACAGCCGCTGACGGCAGGCTGTCAAAGAGCGTCGCCATGCTCTTCGCTTCCTCTTTGTTAATGTGCGCACGCTCCGCCAAACAAAAACCTTGGGGAAATGTATGATGCGTTTTCTGTTTTCCTTAGGGCTTCTGCTGTGAAAGTGTGGATGGTAAATTACAAGTTGAATAAATTACCGTCATGGATAAAAAAATCACTTCAAGCTCCTCTTCAGTAATACGGTACGTTGTCACGTTATAAACGGGACAAAAATCCGAACAAATCCACTGGAAAAAATACAACGCGAAAAATTACGTCGTAGTTTTCCGTGTTACTGAATTTACATAATTAACCTATAGAACAGAAATAATTACGTGATATGAGCGTAACCTTTGATTGCGGACACGTCATTTACCTAAGCTCGCATCCTAACATGCCACCAAAGCAGCGCAAGTCGGTCAATGCCGCTCTCGAGAAGAAAGAGCAAAAGGAGAAGCAAATCGCGCAGCCACTGGGCAATGAAATAAAAGATCAGGAAGATGATTCGGATGACTGGGCGTCCATACTGCTATTGCTGCTGCTTTACACGCTGCAGGGCATTCCTATGGGGCTCTGCTCCAGTATCCCCTTCATCCTCCAGGAGAAGGTCACTTACTCCTTTTCGCTCGTTCTAAATCTTTTCATGTTTAATAGCTACTAAGCTCTTTCTATTGTTCAAATAGGTTGGCTATGCAGACCAGGCGACATTCAGTTTGGTGTCGTGGCCATTCAGTTTGAAATTACTCTGGGCACCATTTGTCGATTCGCTCTACAGTCGCCGGTTTGGTCGACGCAAGTCGTGGCTCATCCCCGTACAATTCATCTGTGCCGCATTGATGATCGGCGGGAGCTACTTCATGACCGAACTGTTGGGTGAAGGTGAACATCAGAAACCGCATGTTGTCTATCTCACCATTTTCTTCTTCGTACTCTACTTCATGATGGCCACTCAAG
This sequence comes from Pilasporangium apinafurcum, assembly GCA_001600495.1. Classification (NCBI taxonomy): domain Eukaryota; phylum Oomycota; class Peronosporomycetes; order Pythiales; family Pythiaceae; genus Pilasporangium; species Pilasporangium apinafurcum. The sequence continues at coordinate 725,570 of BCKE01000007.1, forward strand.
ACATTGCAGTTGACGGCTGGGCATTGACCATGCTGTCGGCAAAAAATGTCGGTCATGCGTCGACCTGCAACACGGTGGGACAAACGCTCGGATATTTTGTAGCCTATGTCGGATTCTTGGCGCTCCATGACGCACCAACGTGCAACACTTACTTCCGCTCGGTCCCACAGGACGAAGGCATGATCACTTTGCCCGGGTTCATGCATTTTTGGGGGTGGGTCATGTGTATCACCACGATCGGCGTGTGGCTCTTCAAATACGAGAAACCTGAAACTCATGAAGAGAAACTCAGTATACGTGAAACGTACCATCAAATGTACTCGGTGTTGCGATTGCCAAGCGTCATCTCATTGTCTATCATCCTACTGACCAGCAAGATTGGATTTGCTGCTGCGGAAAGCGTCGCGTCGCTGAAGCTCGTGGAATATGGACTGAAGAAAGAAAAATTGGCGTTGCTGACACCGATTTTGATCCCGTTGGGGATTGTCATCCCGGTGTTTCTTGGTCACCGCATCAAGCCAAGCCAGCCACTGAATCTGTTTGTGTGGGGGTATCCGTTTCGTCTCGCAGTGGGAGTCTTGTATGCCGTCATCGTCTACATCACTCCTTCTGTGATGGCACAACATGAAGGTATCCATGTCTATTACTACGCGTTCATCCTGTTTTGTGGTGCATTCCATGAGCTTGCAGCCAATATGATGTACGTCCCGCAGGTAAGTTATGAAGACAGAGAACGAATAATGTAGTTGATGGACCCGAGCTTAACTTGATTGTTGTGTCTTTACCTTATATAGATGGCGTTTTATGCGCGAATCAGTGATCCATCGATTGGTGGCACCTACATGACGTTCCTCAACACGATTACGAACCTCGGATCAAAGGTAAGCGCTTTCATCTCACAATCACGGTATGACCCATCTAGCCATCCCATCAACGTGGATCTGATCTCCATGGTATGTGAACTTACAGTGGCCAAACTCATTGAGCTTAGCGTTGGTTGACAACTTGACAACACGTGAGTGTCTTGGTGGCAAAACCCACGACGAGATTCTCGCCATTGGCTCGCACACGTGTTCGAACGCCGAGGAGCGAGAGGCTTGCACTAGTGCAGGAGGAGAATGTCTCATCATTCGCGATGGATTCTTCATTGAGATTGCAGTTTGCACGGTCATTGGCGTACTCTGGTTGGCGTTCTTCTATCGTCGCATCCTCTATTTGCAGAACCTGAAGATTGACAAATGGCGCGTAAGTAACTCCGCAGATTAGATAGCATACATAATTCAGTGTCCTAAAGGATGGAGAACGATAGAGAGAAGCGTGGAAGAAAATGGCATAATGAATGAATGCAATGGCAGACACAATCGTGCAATAAAATGACTCGGAAATCTGAATCAGACACGCTGATTTCGAATAATATTAAGGAAATGATACGCAAAAGCGAGGAAATAACAAAAATACCTCTTTACGTGATCGTCGCCGAAAGTCGTTGGCCAGACTCACGTTGAGACGCAACCAGCGTAGACCGAAACACATCTTGTGGTGTGAACGTCAACCGTGGTTTCAGAGTTTTCTTCTTGGAGTCCAAATGCGCTGATTCCAACGCCAATCGGAACGATTCGATCTGTTCTTCCGTTTCTTCATCGTAGTCATCCTCAAACAGCGATTCTTGAAAGATTGCACTGGGATTCTGACGCGCCAACCGGACTTTCTCTCGTAAATCTTGCGTTTTTAATGTCTGCTGCAAGAACACGTCACTCTTGTCTTCATCAGTGTCGTTACCTTCCTCTTCATCTTCACTCTTGCTATCACCATTATTTTTACCGTGGTGACTGCCAGCAACGCCGTCACCAGTCTGCAGTTTGATAGGGTTTGTTAAATCCGCATCTGTAGTATTTTGTTGGGACGCACTCGCTGGTTTCTTATTCCTTTTCTTCTTCTTCTTGCTTTTCTTCTTCCCTGTACCAGTTCCAGTAATATGTTCAGAGCTTCCTTCACTTCCATGTACATGACAACCAGAGCTGCCTGCTCCGTGCTGTTGATGTTGTGAAGTAGCAGCGATAGGGTTGTTCCCGCTGCCATTGATATAACTGACTAATTCGTCTACGCTTGGCTGATCAAACTCAACCAATTCGTATTCCTCTGTCGGAAGGTCATGATCTAACGAATTAAACATGCCAAAATCAAACCCAGCCATACCCGTGCGAAATTCTACGTACATTACAAGGTAACGTGAGCATGCACCACAACATTAATGACTCAATATCACTGCATCATAACAAAAACAATAGTCTCAGCACCCACCACAATTGCATTCGATACTGCCATGTGACTCTTCCAAGCCAAATTTATGCCGAATTTCGTCAGCTGCTTCTGTTGCGGACATGATCTGGGCGATCGAGCGACACGTTAGATCCACAAGTGGCTGAATATCGAGATTGGATGCCACCTACAGTACCCCACCATAGAAATAAAACATCAAATATTTAGCCCATATGTGGCATTTTGCGTTGCTTATTTTTGTAGCTGTTTTGTTTACCTTCGCGAGATCACACAGCGTTTTGGAATCTAATTCGAAAAAGCGTTCCTCCCATTCATATAAAGCGGTATCCTTTCCTTCCACTTGCTGCTTATATAAGCTCCTATAAACGGTCAGAAAACATGAAGTTAGTGCGCAAGTTCCGAGCCACGATGACATCTTTTAAACGAACCAAACCAACCTGCAATACGCGAGAGCAAGCTCCACACTGCCGCTAGGGACGTCAAAGATCGGCACCGTATGCTGTTTCACCATACTCTTTCCCTTCTGACCGGACACATCTAAACAAAGAAACAAATCGAAGGATACCTCATTAAATAACAACCATCTCGTTCGCAAATGGTAATATCAAAAGCACTCCATCCAGTCTTACCCTGAAGCAACATCCAGAGCGTCGACGACATCATCGCTTCTTCATGTGTGACGTGAAACACTTTCCCATCGGCGCACTGCAGCTGTAGCTTGGAGCCTAATGCCGATGTAGAGGAAATGGCGAGTTTCCGTTTCGTCGTACTCTTCTCTCCCTCATCTCCACCGCCAGTCGCCGGTGGTGGTGGGAATGGGACACTTTTGCCGCTCGTCGCAGCGCTCATCCGCATGATCTCTCTCTCTTTTTTTCTTTCTCTCTGTTCCGGTGTTATTACGTCGACAACGTTGTAGACGATGGATCTTGACGATACACGCACTCGTTTTCTGTGTCGGATCGATTCTCTTTGTCTGCGCGCTGCGCGTGTGCTTGGCTTTCTCGCTGGATGTCTTGACTTGGTGTGTGCTAGATTAGATACAGTAGCACAAGTCGCACGGCATCTTGCTAACCCACAAACCAGCAAGTGTAGTCAAAAGGTGTTCTTCAGTACATTTTTCTTTTCGGCACGCGGCCAGATACCTAACCCTATGGAATTGCCAAGAATGGAAGCCGTTCATTGGAGAGGAAATCCATTGTCTCAGGGCTAGGGTACTATGAAAACGGACGACCAGCTGGTTTAGGAGATCAATCTCAGTAGTACTGATTTATGATAATGTTATAAATCCACGCCATTTAGCCACAACAACAAATCTGTGACGTGCGCATTACCACGAAATGATACAACTCGGCATGTGCATCCATTTTGTAGTTGCTCCATTGAATGGGTTAATACGAAAAAAAATATATCTACGCAACTTCTTCACTTAATCCTTCACTGAAAAACATCACTTGTAATGCTCGACTGGCTTCCTCAATGGTTGTAGTGCTTATGCATGTGACGCTTATGCTTTCTCTTGGTTTTGCAATCACTGTCAGGTGTCGCGACTGGAGTTGTAGTTTCCGGAGTGGCGCTAGTGGGTGCTGGGATCTCTGGAGTATTGGTCTCCAATGAAGTGGAGGGCGACGCAGACGTCTCAATAGGAGCAGGTGTTTCATATGGTGCACTGGTAGTTGGTGCGGCTGTTTCATATGGCGCAACGGTACCTGGCTCAGTAGTAGTTGGCTCAGTAGTAGTTGTTGGCTCAGTAGTAGTTGGCTCAGTAGTAGTTGGCGCAGCGGTAGTTGGCTCAGGAGTAGTTTCCGTCACCTCCTTTGTTGTAGCTTGGGGCGTCGTAGCGGGGCTATCACCGCTATCACATCCTTCAGTATCACTGGTTCCAAAGTCTTGCGTCCAGTAATGGCGGTACTGGCTATTAGCGTTGTAGGCATATCCTGTGCCAAAACATGCATGGTCACCCAAGATGTTCGCTCGGTGTCCTTCCGAATTCATCCATGATTCCATCACAGACTCCACATCCTTCTGACCAGCTGCTACATTTTCAGCTGCCGTAGTCCAGTGAAACCCTTCAGCAGTGATACGATCAGCAGAATGGGAACCGTCCAAACCAGTGTGCCCCATGTAGTTGTTGGCCGCTTGTTCATCCGAGTGCTTTTGTGCGGCGCGCTGAAGTAGGCTGTTCATGCATAAGGGTTTAAGACCATTATCGGCACGCGCCTTGTTGACCAAGGCAAGCATCTGCGTTTGGTAATCGTCCGTCGGGCCATACGTTTGCAATGCTCGTAGTCGTTGGTGGGCATCTGCGGCTGTGGAGAACGTGGCGATAAGCACTGTGAGCAATGCAATAATCTTCGACTGCATTTGTTCTGATATGTGCTTGAATGTTTTGATGAAGAAGCAAAATGAATTATGAGCAACATGTGCATCAATAAGAAGGAATAAGAGAGAAAGGGGGAAAATCGAGAGACAGATCTTTATGGCGCACGAACAGCCAAGTCAAGCGAGCTCTGAAGTTTCCTCGTGCCAATCAATACAGGTTGTAGGGAGATGACGGTGGTAACGAATGGTTTTTCGAGCAACATTCAAATAACTTTCTTTTCTGTGTCGAGAGTCAGAAGAATAACGGCCACCTGCACTGGAACTATCCAAGGGACAGATGGAAAAGCTGTAACAGTTGAGGTGCTCTGGACAAACGGTTTCGATGGAAAGAAACGTAAGCCATTTGAATGAATGAACATGCACTCGCTTGTGAGCTCAATAGCATGTAGTACATTGCGACCTTTTACTGCACAAATAGACTGAGGGTGTGGGGGGATGGGAAGAAAACAACTCTAAATCATCTATGTGTCTATATCATCAACAACATGCATTTTCTCTTTTTGCAATTTGGATCTCTTTGAATCCGTCATTTCTTTAACAACAAAACAAAATCATTTTTTGAGCTACATACGCATTGACTGGCCTTTCGTCGCTGCGTGGGCGTTGCAAAACATATCACATTCGCCAAAAAAGATATCAGCGAAATCCTCTTACGCATCACAGTCTGCGTGCACAGCAGTGGCAGGGGCTGTGGTCTCTGGAGCAGGAGTAGTGGGTGCTGGGGTCACGATTTCCTCCGGTGCAGCGGTGGTAGCCGCAGGCGTTGGTGCGGGTGTCTCCGTTTCCACCGAATTGTCCGTATAGTCGGCTTCACCCTGCACTTCGTCGCTGGTGGTGGTTGCAGCTTCCTGAGTGGTGGAAGCACCATCACACTCTTCCGATGATCCCGAACCGAAATCTTGAGTCCAATAGTGACCATAATCGCTATTAGCATTGTAYGCATAACCCGTACCAAAGAACGTATATTCACCAAGAATGTTCGCTCGGTGACCTGGAGAGTTCATCCATGATTCCATCACAGATGCCACATCCACTTGACCAGCAGCAACATTTTCTGCTATAGCATTCCACTCAAACCCCGCAGCAGTGATACGGTCAGAGACACTAGAACCATCTGATCCCGTATGATCCATGTAGTTGTTAGCTGCTTGATCATCTGAGTGTGCTTGAGCAGCCGCTTGGAGTTTACTGTTGGTGCAAAGTGGACTAAGTCCCTGGTTGGCACGTTGTTCATTGACCAACGTTAGCATCTGGGACTGATAATCATCACTGGACGAGTACGTTTGCAGTGCACGCAAACGGTTCTTGGCTTCAGCCAGAGGTGAGGAGGTGACAAGTAGCACTGTCACAGTAAGCGCAACAGTCATTGACTTCATCATGGTTATATCTGTGTTGCAGTAGATGGTAGTGAGGAGCTGGTAAAACGGAGAATGAGGGAATAAATTTGTGAGACGACTAGAGGGTTATGAGGGAGAGAGCCTTGGTCAGCCACTGCTGAGTGACTTGACTTTTACTTGAGCCCCCACCATGTTTGTAATCGACGTATAGAGTCTCATGGGTAAACAGCCGGTTGTAGGTAATGAGTGGCACTCCATGAGGTTGAAAGAGCCTGTTTCTCAGGAATCATAATCTGTGTATTTCTTCGCTATAGAGCATCTGGCAAACTTGAAGAGGCACATACACAGCACGACGAATACAAAAGCGCGGCCAGTAAGTTGTTGATGATTAGACAGGACACACAAAGAAGAAAGTAGCTCAAAATAAAACTTCACAAAAAAAGTTAAGAAGACCATCGCAATTTCGCGTGTATGCGTTTAAAGGAAGCATTCCATAATGTAAAGGCAGTCAAATTATTATAGAAATATGGCTTCCGACGAAGTTGCGACAGATTATTACGAACGACGACATGGCGTATACGAGCCAGATGGACCGATCGCACCAGCATGATATAAGTAAACAGCCTCCAAAGAGACTTGGTTATGCAATTAGCAATTCAGGGTTCAATTGTTCGTAGGTCCTACGCCTCGCAAAGCTTGAAGGGACACAAGGGAGGACAAGCTTCCTGCCCAGCTGGCACCACATAAAATGACTCGATCGACACCAAGAACCTGAGTTGTTCCTCGATAAGACATATGCAACAACACAACACAACAACCACGATGTAAACAATGAATCATACGGTTGTGTTTGCTTGAGAAATCTGGAAAAAAGTAAATGGTAGTCGTTTCGTCTTCAACAATGGACTAAGGATATCGAACCATTGCACAACAAGGTGAAATGCGCAAATCAACTTCTGTAAGCATGGCCATCGCTGAAGCAAGCTGTTTGTCGATTAGTCAGCCACTATGTACATCAATAGTACTAGCAAGATACACGCTTAGGCACCAGCTGTAATCGCTCGTTGATGCCGACATGAGCCGGGATTGCTTGAATCAATTAGTGTCTCACTGGCGACCAAGAGATTCACCATTCTCTCAAACCATTTGGATCAACAAATGCCCAAATGAGCGTACCAAGTGTAACAATCGCGTTAGACATACATGAGTGGCTCATATTGTGTGCAGCTATGAACACTAATCGGTGCAAGAGTATCTTGTTGATGTATGCTCTCCAACTCTGCATCGAAAACTTTCTCAATACGCTCGCGCAACGTTCTATGGACGTTTTTTCATGTACCATTATACAAGCTGCAGAATAGACTCATCCTTTTTATCATTTTACCATTGAGTAATAAGATTCTTGGTCACGCTAGCCGGATTTACATCATTTTCTCTAAACAAACACGACTCGGAATACCTACGGATCTCTAAAATTTATTTCATGATCACCTCACGACGAAAATACACAATCACGAGCACAGATATACTCATTAGCCAACCATTGCGTCACTGGCTCCATTGATGCTTGAGCTGGGATGATCGTCGCAGAACCAGACGTCTCTGGTGGGGCGGTGGTTAGTGCGGACGTCTCATGAGACCATTTCCGATGCAGCAGTCGTGGATTCTGGAGTCGTTGTCTCTTCATCATAACCCGATTCGCCCTGCACTTCTTCACTACTAGTTTACGCAGACGACGAGCCATCACATTCTTCTGATGACCCCATATCGAAATCCTGCCTTCAATAGTGACCATGATCGCTATTGGGCTTGTAGGCTCATCCCATACCAAAAAGCGTGTAGTACATCACGAACATAAATCTGGGTTATGGATTGAAGCAATTAGTGCCTCGCTGGTGACCAGCAACTGGGACAGCGTTCTCTCAAAACAGTTAGAGCAGCATATGTCTTACTCAGATATGTCAGAGTTCGTACATTAGACAGCCAAAGGTCTTGCAAGCACTATCGACAGGCAATTGCAGCAATGAATCGTATTGAATAGCTAAGAGCTGGGTTTATTGAAGACTTTTTATTTTCTGGTGCCACATTGACTGCTGGCAAAAAGTGCATGTGGCAAATTGATTATTTATTTTTCATGCATTTTTTGTCTATCTACATCACATTTTCTAAACAAACACTATTGGGGAAGAAATCGACAGGCTTCTGAGTTTTCATCCTCACCTTATGACGAAGCCACACAATCACAGAATTTTACTGACTGACGAAGAAAATTTCGCTTACACGCGCGCCTTGCAACCAGACGACGGTGGTAGTGTCACTGGCGCGGCGGTAGTTGGTGCTGACGTCTCTGGGGAGGCCGTCTCCGGTGCAGCAGTCGTTGGAGCGGGCGTCTCCGTGGGGGCAGCGGTTGTTGGGGCTGGCGTTTCCGCTGGCGCAGCAGTCGTGGATTCTGGAGTCGCCGTCTCTTCATCATAGTCCGATTCGCCCTGCACTTCTTCACTACTAGTTTGCGCAGTCGATGAACCATCACACTCTTCCGATGATCCCGAACCGAAATCTTGAGTCCAATAGTGACCATAATCGCTATTAGCATTGTATGCATAACCCGTACCAAAGAACGTATATTCACCAAGAATGTTCGCTCGGTGACCTGGAGAGTTCATCCATGATTCCATCACAGATGCCACATCCACTTGACCAGCAGCAACATTTTCTGCTATAGCATTCCACTCAAACCCCGCAGCAGTGATACGGTCAGAGACACTAGAACCATCTGATCCCGTATGATCCATGTAGTTGTTAGCTGCTTGATCATCTGAGTGTGCTTGAGCAGCCGCTTGGAGTTTACTGTTGGTGCAAAGTGGACTAAGTCCCTGGTTGGCACGTTGTTCATTGACCAACGTTAGCATCTGGGACTGATAATCATCACTGGACGAGTACGTTTGCAGTGCACGCAAACGGTTCTTGGCTTCAGCCAGAGGTGAGGAGGTGACAAGTAGCACTGTCACAGTAAGCGCAACAGTCATTGACTTCATCATTATTGTTGTTTTTCTTTGAATGTGGACTTGTTGCGTAGTTGGTAAATTTGGTTGTGACAGACTGAATTGGTAGGAAAGGGACTAATTGGTGCCATAAAGCGAGCTCCACACACGGCATAGTATGCATACCCAACCGATGATGATATAGAGAGAGTTGGGATCGTGCATCATCAACAGCTGAACATGTAGCTGTTCGCCTTTCTTCTTATCGCCAGCCGCATTGGCAATCTATAGAAACAGCCGGTACATCTGGTGCCCCAACCATAAAATACCTCAAGTGACTACAGTAGCCATTCCTCAAAAACAGCTTCTTTGGCCCTAATTAAACCCTACAATTTTCAATCTCATGATTCAAGCCATGCAAAGTTCGCGAAGGGACTCGTCTGTGTGGCTGAGCAACAGCCGGAAATGACTAACTGGTGCTTCAATATTAAGTGAATGGAGCTGGATGCACAACCCAACTAACGGCATACATCATTCAGTTGTGCAGTCGCAGCGAAGGCGGTAAATGCTCTCCATGTAAGGCCAATGGTTGAAGAAGGATGCCGCTAATTCAAATATTTTGAAGCCAGGAACCCGGCTGTTCGATCGTATTGGTTTTCTGAGCATGTGCTCCACATAAAACCTAAAGGGGACTGACGGAAGTGTACCACAGAGCAGATGGTTCAATTTGAAAGTACTTTCATATGCATTCAGATGCATAGCCGTCAACTACTTTATAACATGCGATTGCATAGAAAGAAGGCTGGGATTTGTGGGGCACATGGTCGGACGAGGGTGGGTTCTGTTGGATTTGTTTACATCCCGGCGACCCTCTCACTCCAGTAGATCTCTTTTGTTGAATGGACGTTGTAAGTTAATCGAGCACATCACAATCTTCCTGAAGGACGAGTCGCATCAAACCACACGTTTTCCATCTTCCTCAAAAACAGCTGAGTTCGCTCGTCAGAAAACGGCCACGACGGTTAAAGTATCGAAGTTCCCCAGATGGAATTAGGATTTTGTATGCGAGAATTAGATTATGGCGATTGCAAGGGAGGAGGCGTCTCTTTTTGCCTTCTTCAGTATTTTGCTAATGGAGCAAATGATGGACGATGCATGTGGAGCATGGAGCCACTAGCGCATCAGAAATCCGATGCCATCTGGGCTTCTCATTCAACGATTCTGAGGGCAATAATAGAGCACGCCGACAATGTACTTTAGTAGTTAGACTGTGGTTTTCGAACGGCAAATTAAGTTGAATATTGTCTTCGTATATCATTTGTTTGCAACCTGCATTTTCGATTAATAAAGAGCTGTAGGGTCTTTTCTATTGGACAGTATGCATGCACTGGAATATCCATCCAGTGTTGTACTTATCTTGTCGTGCATACCACATCCAGAACTCACCTCTATCTATAGATCCATGCAGCTTCCTTTGCTTTTCTTTCCAAGTCGCCGAATTTTCCCATATGATCGATAAGAATATCGCGCGAATTGAAAAATGCCGTTACAGATTCGGCTGTATGGGATAATGCGCTTGCACCACCCAACCCAACGGTATTGACATAAAATCTGTTTGTCTGGATATGTATGAGGCAGATACAAACCTTTCAATATAAATTTATTCTTCGACACATGTTGCCATGTCGTGGATTGTCATGGATTCATCCCTCCTGTCTCTATCAATTTCTCCTCATCTCTTGACCGTTTCTTTCCATCTTCTTCATGTTCAGGACCTCATTGTGAGCGTTCACATCAACTATCTTGATCAAATGTCAAGTGCTTCGTAATCTTTTGCCAATTCAGCTCATCTGTTTTTAACCTCCAACCATCATCGTCTCACTTACCCAAAATACAACTTTCGAATTGCAAGCAAATCTAGCAGCTCAATGCTTTCTTCATCACTACCGATTTGAAAAGCATCTATTCACTCCAAACTCATTCTGAATTTTGCCTCGAGCCAACCAAGTGGTGATATCAAAAGGCATGGCTGCATATCGACCACATACCCTCGCAATAGTTGCATCATTGCTACTTTTCATTTGCTGTGCCCATGGCCAAGAGAACATCACAGACTACCATCTCCGCCATTTGCAGACCTACACAGCAAGCGATAATTTCCAGGCTCTGATGCTGCAAGCAGTCAATGCTGAACGCGCGAAAAATGGACTCAGTGCGCTTTGCACGAACAGTAAACTGCAGAATGCGGCACAATTGCATTCTCAAGATATGGCGACTAACAATTTCATGAGTCACACTGGGTCAACTGGATCTACCATGTCCAGTCGCATCACTGCCCAGGGATTCAACTGGAATGCCATCGCAGAGAACGTTGCTGCGGGGCAAGTGGACGTCGCGGCGGTGATGGTAGCGTGGATGAACTCCGCTGGCCACAAGGCAAATATCTTGGGCGATTACAAGTTCTTTGGCACGGGGTATAGCTACAGCTCGACAAGTACATACAAGCACTACTGGACACAGGACTTTGCAAGCGGCCCCACTGAAGCTTGTGATGCTAATTCTACTCCAACTACAGCGCCTACACCAATAACACAAGCTCCAGTTGCAACACCTACACCAACGACAAAAGCTCCAACTACAGTGCCTACATCAACGACAAAAGCTCCAACTCCAGCTCCAACCACTAAAGCCCCAACGGTAGCACCTACATCCGCACCGACCTCGTCATCATCGTCCATCCAATCCCAAATGCTCCAAGCAGTCAATGCTGAACGCATTAAGCAAGGACTCGCGGCATTTTGTACCAACAGCAAACTGCAGAATGCGGCACAATTGCATTCTCAAGATATGGCGACTAACAATTTCATGAGTCACACTGGGTCAACTGGATCTACCATGTCCAGTCGCATCACTGCCCAGGGATTCAACTGGAATGCCATCGCAGAGAACGTTGCTGCGGGGCAAGTGGACGTCGCGGCAGTGGTGAAAAGCTGGATGAACTCCGCTGGCCATAGAGCGAATATCTTGGGGAATTACAAGTTCTTTGGTATGGGGTATGCGTACAACGCGAAGGCGACATACAAGCATTATTGGACTCAGGATTTCGCAAGCGGTACTACGGAAGTCTGTGATTCGTACGCTAGTTAAATGTAAAGCAGAAATGTCGACAAATGGAAGTAATATGATATAAATTAGCTTATGAACGTTCATTTCTCCTGGCTGTTATTGGTCTCCAACTCAGGTTGTAGCATCAGCATTGCACTGATACAGATCTTTATCGTAGTCGATACCTTGTTCTAACCGTCCAAAACGGTCGTCGCGCTTGTACAATGGTTTAGCATTGTGTTCGGTGATGATATTCATCACTTCCGTAAGATTTCCTGACGAGTAGAACCGTAAACGGTTGGCACCATGCAGTAGCTGCTCCATGAATGAACTCGTCCCTAACGTATTCGCAGCATCTTCGCCCACAAGGAATAGCATCAATATCCGGCGGAAGAATGGCTGCAGAGTTTCCGGCAGCAAATCCACTGCTTGCATTGACGCATCGTACCCGCTCGTGTCAGTATCTGTGTCCCTGTCTTTGGGAGTGGTGGAAGAAGGACCGGGTTGACTATCTCGGTTCTCAGCTTCTGCAGAGGAGGAAGAAGAGATATCATTACCATCATCATTTGTATCTGGCGCAGGCGTGACTGTTGGTGAGTTGTTCCCAGTAGACGAGGAACTCGTCCATTCCTGTCCAATGGTGTAGGCGTCAATAAAACTCGATAATGCACTCACACGCATGTAAATGCCCGGGATGTTTGCCTGACCACAGCCATACCCTGCACTCACAAATCCAACTAAGATGTCCTCATCACCTTCGCTCCTCTGCATGTATCCCGAATACGAAGACAACACGAGCGGTCCACCTGAGTCCCCTGTACAAGCGTCTTTGTGACTCTCTCCTCCAGCACAGAGTACGCTGTTGTCGACATCCGGCAATGCTACATCACATGCTGCGCGTGAGTAGAGCGGCAGATCCGGCACCACACGCACCACAGGAGAGAGCACATCGCTGTTTGGACTAGTGACGCCGTAGCCATACATAGTGGCGGTCTCATTGTGCACGAAATCCACCGATTTATCTAGTTTCACAGGCTTAGCGTACGCTGGAACCTTCAGTTCCAGGATTGCAGCATCAAACGAGTACGAGTAAGGCTTGCCATACTTTGGGTGGATGTGAATCGTCTCCTGGACGATCGCAATGGGCTCAGTGTCTTCGCCTGCAGACTCTTTGGAGCCAATGGAGACATAATTCGCTAGACCATCAGCCACACAATGTGCGGCTGTGAGCACATAGTCTGGGGCGATCAGTGAGCCTCCACAGAAGTTCTGGCCGTCTTTCGTGATGCGCAGTCCCACAATAAATCGTTTGTTGGCTGGTAGCATGGAAGACGATGATGATGACGAGGAAGAGGGAACGGGGCTCGCTGTAGCATTGTCTTCTGTCTGAGATCCACCAGGCACTTTGTAAGTTGGATCATGATTCATATTGTAGCTTCCCGAATTTCCTTCTTCACCTTTTCCTGCTTGATTCCAGGGTTGACCGGGAATGTAGGCGTTAATAAAATTGGCTAAAGCAGCTATGGTCAAGTACAGATCTGCACCGGATGCTGTGTCTCCGAGACTGACAGTGAGTCCAACGAGGATAAACCCATCACGAGAGTTTTTGGATGCACGAACTATAGGGAAGCCATACATAGCCGAGGAAGTATGAGCACAAATCTCTCGTTTGCATACATAGCCTTCAGTGTAATTAGGGGATGCCAGAAGCGACGAACAGCTTTGATCGGAGGCAATTTCTAATGGAATCGACCAGTTTTCCTCGACAGTTGAGGCATATCTGCTGATATTAAAGCTCAACAATGGAGTTCCCACATCCAGCGTCTCCGTATTAAGCGACAATGGCGCAACAACCAGCATTCTGGTCGCTAATATCACGAGTGCGACATCATACACCTGGGTTGAGCTGCTGTCAACAAACTTAGGATGTATAATCGTCTTGTTCTTGAGGATTGGGATGCGCACGTCGTCTCGATTGAATCGATGGAAGATGACACTCTGACTCGTACGCTCCAGCGCACAAGTGGCGGTGGTCAGTACTACCGTCGGTGCGATCAGCACGCCACTGCACGAAAATTTGGGTTGGGTTTTGCCGTTGCTGTCTGCAAACGTCGCTATGAACTGCGGAAACGCAAGTTGCTGCTGCTTCTCAATTGCGAATTCGTCAGCTTCGTGCCAATCAATACTTGAGTTACTGCCAACCACTGAATCGAGAAAATGACGATGTTTGGAGCTACCCAGCCGAGTGAAGAGACTGTAAATCGCTGCTGCTGTGTCCGCTGAGGAGGTGACAGCATTTCCATCATCCACTGACGATGGAGAAGAAATACCGACAAGGTAATCATCGTAGGTTAAGACAGCAACGCGTAGTGAGGTTGGGGAGCTTGTATTTGTGTCCTCTGACGATGAAATCTCCGTACAAAGCATCTGAGACTCGTTGTATTTATAATCCTCCGCAGTGGTGTTCATGCCGCATGCATTCAATTCTGAGAAAGAATCTAAAGCCACTACTTGAACCAGCTGGTTGGATTGATCTCCTTCATCTTTATCATCAGGTGTAGCGAGTGCAGAGTCAAACACTTGAACTGATAGCTTTGTGTATGGAAACCCCAGTTGTGGCGTGGCCGATAAAAGTTTGTAGGGTTCTGTTTGTTCAGCATCGTGATCTAATTCCAAGACGATGAGTTCATCAAACATGCTCGCTTCGTCTGTGCCTGCTTCAATAACACCCGCTTCGACAGTAGCAGAGGAGGCCTCGAGATACATTCTGCGCACAACGATTTGCTCCGAGGCAAACACGACACGAAGTGAATCGTTTGAGCGCAAGAGGTCAGTAGACAACCACACCGCATTTGTCACCACGAAACGCGGAGCAATTAACACACCCAGCGATACACTGACTGAAGAATTTACGTCAGCAACGACAGCCCCAATGCCTCGTGTACCTTCGAGCCAACGAAATGAATTCAGCCTCACAGAGGAGGAGGAAGAGGAAGAGGAGGAAAGAGAAGAGGAGGACGAGAAGCTGTGTGGCGCCGAGCCTGCACTGTCATCGGTAGAGGTGATCGGCGCAGTAGTAGTAACTGTTGTCGTCGTCGTGGGATCGCTCGTCTCGGATGAGCTAGTCGTAGCTGAAGGAGAAAGTGTCGAAGCTGGCGATGTTGCTGCAGCTGTTGTGACAGGCGTCGACGTCGTCGCTGTCGGAGTTTCAATCACGGGAGCTAGAGTAGTAGATATCGGAGATGGAGAAGGTGTTGACGTTGGTGTTATGGTAGTTGACGATTCCGGTCTCCCCCATGTGTTCCTACCGTTCGGTCGATCATCTGAACCTGTAGAGTGTGGTTCTCTCCCCCATTGCGGCCAGTTGTTGGTATTGTCACCCTGCTGCTGCTCTCCCCCATTTTGATGCCTCCACTGTGCATCAACGGTGACGCAATCAAGAGCGCACACTACCAGCAGCACCAGCGACAGCATAAACACTCTCCGTCTCATCGTTTCTGTAAATTGGACAGAAAAAAACAAAGCAAAGCGGCTGTGGAGTATGTCGAATAGCGCACTGCCTCTGTTTTGCATTGGATGGCACAGAGTGTGTGTGCGTATGCTGTCGAGAGTGGGATAACTCGAGAATCCACGCAGTCGTTCTCAGACGGTGGAGTTGACATGTTATCCCACTCTTCGCATCAGAATGCAGCACTCCATTCATATTCAAATTATTTTCATACTTGATATAGATGGCATGCAATATGAGAAGTACTTCCTTTAAATTTTATAATGTTATAATTGATTAATTACCACTGTTGGATTTGGATCCTTCATGCACACTCGTTCAATACACCATAATCCCACACCATCTTGATTGGTCCGCCTTTTTGATGTTGTTTTGTTGCCGATGTGCTTGCTTGTAACCCATCATCGTGTCATTTGATCGCTGAATCTTTTGCCACTTGGTCTATGAAATCCTCCACTTATTGAATATTGATTTGACATATCTTCTATCTCACTCATACCTGACATGCCAAGGCTAAACTACTTTCGTCACTGGAACTCTTCAGGATCGTTTCGAAGCGATCCACACGCTGATTAAGCGGTAGGTTGTCATAATACGCCATCATCGCTAGCAAATCATCCAAATCGCCGGATGAGTAAAGCGTTAAGAGATTCTCAAGACTACCGACTTGCTGGGCAAACCCACTTGACGACATCGAGGTCTCATACTTCCCTAATAGAAACGCCAACAACTTCTTCTTCAGGATTGATGACTTTACAACATCGGCCAGTGATGTCGCTGTGAGTGGAGAATCGTAGGAGTCGGCAGGTAATGATGCTTCTGATGGACTAACTGTCGCTGGCTTGCTATTTCGGTTCTCACTGTCTGGTCCAGTGGTTGCTTTGCTACTACTACTCGTCTGATTATTTGTAGTCCCCCCTGATTTCAAGCCACTGACTTTCCCTGGATATCTCCACATTGCGCCAACCACGTAGGCATTGATAAAGTCGGTCATTGCGGCAATACGCGCGTAGAGACCTGGCACACCTGTGAGCCCACAACCATATCCAGCACTCACCAATCCGACGAGATAATCTCCATCACTTGTCTCTCTGACAAGCGGTCCGCCAGAATCACCCGTGCAGGCGTCATTACCAGGCTTGTCACCTCCTGCACACAACACGCTGGCGTCGTCGACGTTCGGCAGGATTTTTGCACATGTTGCTCTGGACCAAAGCGGCAGTGCGAGTGCATGCACGACTGGAGACAGCGTGTCACTCGATGAACTGGTAGCACCGTAGCCATACATCGTCGCTTGCTCTTTATCCTGAAACTCGTCCGAGTTGTCAAGTACAACGGTCGGTGCGTACGCTGGCACCGCGAGTTCTAGAAGCGCGACATCGTAGGAATACAAATATGGTTTCCTATACTGAGGATGGATGCGGATTTTGTCTTTCAGTACCGCGATGGCTTCGGTATTGGCACCTGCCGAATCCTCGGAACCGACTGAAACCCAGTTAACGAGTCCATCGGTCACACAATGCGCAGCAGTGATGACAAAAGAAGGCGCGATGAGGCTCCCACCGCAGAAGTTCTGACCGTTTTTCGTGATGCGGAGCCCAACAACAAATCGTTTGGAGGGAGCAAGTTTTCCTGCAGTGGCCGCGGATGCAGAGGCATTTATTGGCGCTATCGGACGGGCAATAAAGGCGCTTGAGTCCACCGAAGAGACGACTAGACCCCATGTCTGGCCGACAGCGTAGCTGTTGACAAAGTTAGCAGCATCAAGCACACTGATGTATTCACGAGCGGAAGTGGACGATTCCTCACTTTGTGGCAGTTCGAGCCCAACTAAAAGCAGTCCTCGGCTTGTCTGACGCAGTAAGGCTAAACCTTTCGACGAGACTGATAATTGAGAGGAAGATTCTTTAGCAAAGAGGAACTGCGAGTCTTTGATTTCATGATCTTCACCTGCGCAGATCATTCCAATCCAACTGGTCGTATTTTCTGAACCTTGTGTGATATTGGGATGGCATTGCTCACTTGGAAGCACTACAACCTGGTCATAGCTACCATCATTCGTCACACGAATCGCTCGTGCGCCTACTTCCAGCGAAGCCACCACCTCCAGATTGATACTTGGCGCATCTGTACTCTCTACAAGCCGCAACAGCGCCAAGTCGTAGCGATTTTCTGATTTGCCCGCTGGTTGATACAGCGGGTGAATCACCGTCTTGTCTGGATCGATCGCACGTCGACTTGAATCTTGCATTTCTGACGCTGTCTGTGCCGAATCCAGTCCAAACGTAGCAGCTGTGATGGGCTGATCCAAAACACAGGATGCTGTCGTGAGAATGTAGGATGGAGCAATCACCATGCCACCACATTTTAGTTTTTCTTCTTTCTCAGACTTAATACTTGAGCTACGATAGAGTGAAGCTATTGAAGCGAAGTACGCTGTCGTATCCTGTGCAAACATCGTTCCTTGGTCGTCATCGACCCAATTGACCGTTTGGTTCGTCACCTCATCCAAGAAGTGACGATGTACGTCAGCTGCTAAATGAATAAATGGTTCTGCAATATGCTTACCCAATGTGAACAACAGATTGGTTTTGTCAGCGCTACTACTGCTCCTTGCATCCAAACCAATCAAATCGTAGCCATTATGCTTCACAAACATCATCTTCAATGGAATCATCGGGTACTCTGAGTTAATAGCATCGGTGGAATGCAAGCATAAAACACCAGATGAATCTTCTTCATCACCAAGTTTCTCAGCATCGATGCCACAGACAGAAAGATGCTCCAAAGCAAAGTAGTTGAACGTCAAGGCACCAGTTGGGCCAGTCAGCAGTACTGGATCCCATACCTGCAGAAATAGAGTAGATATATCCACTTGAGATGGTGGAACGGACGTCGGCAGGTTAAATGGGAGTGCGTTGGCAGGTGATTGCTCCAATTCAAACACAAGTAGATCGAAATCGCTCGCATTATCGGCAGAAGTGGATTGAATATAGTCTTTCTCGAACGAGACATGGGCAATTGGAATTTCTTCGTCATTGAAGAGTGCCCATGCGATATCATGATAATTGTACTGAAATGGAGACTTGAACCATGAGCCACGCGTAACGACAAACTTGGAGGCAATCAAGGCGCCAGTAACACTGTTCTCTGGTGTTGGGGTGGCGGAGGTCGACAATAATACGTATCCGTTATCGAGCTGCGACGTCATCGACAGTGTCTCTATTTCCATTGATCCACTCGCGACGATGTAACCACTGCTGTCGGTGCTAATAGCCTGGCTTGCATCTTCACTCGCGCCCATAGAGCCTGCGAGAATGACCTCGGAATTCAAATCTGTTGGCCCATTGCTTGTCGAACCGTGATTAGCTAGTGATGATGACAATGATGCAGGTGAAGACGAATTGTATTCGTCTCGGCTCGCTGTTAGATTTTTATCTTCACTGATTCTGGTGCTGCTGATGTATCGACCATCTGCGCCAGCCACATACAAAACTAAGATGATCCAGAGAAGAACAGCTAATGAGACGTGACCATGATAGACCCGATGCCACCAGCCGTTCTGCCCCATGCTGGAGATGATTTATGCGTAACACTGACGGCCAAAGAACGGGAATGCTATAGTGTTTCTCTGGAGCTTTTCTGTGAGTGAATGTGTCTGTCTGTAGGTGTCGTTTGTTCTCCTGTGTGTGTGATGGTTGTTTGGTTTGTGCACATCCTGCTTTTCTTACTGATTATCACGCCAACAGACTGTATAGCTACAGCACAACAACATTAGTGATCCATAGACAGGCCTCCATCAGTTCAAGCCATATGATTCGCAGAAATTGCGGGTACCTGTCAAGTGCGTAGCACTTTTCCCGTGGGTGTTGCCGCCATTTGGGCTGAAGAGGTTCACTCATGATATTTCGATAATCAATGACCACTCGCCTTGATGTAAGGCAATAAAAGTTCACATTCCCAGTGCATTATCATCGATGCATTATCTTTGTGATTGTATGCATCTCAAGAAAATTTGTTGCCGTCAGCCACTACCACCACACTGTGCGTAGGCTACAAAGATAGCGTCAGCGTGTTTAATCATGCACATGAACGACAGTAGACGAACTGGAGGTGAGTTGGCATTAAAGCAACACTTCTTTTTTTTCAATAAGGGCAATGAGACAGTTTGTGTTGAGTCAAATTGATTGTATATGTGCAAGGTTTAACTAGATCTGCCGTTTTAGTCATCGCTTTCATCGGCTGGATACCAACCTGGAATTGCACTTTTTCTCTTCCATTGCTACACCTGCCCTGCCAAAGAAATAATGTAGCGAATGCAATCGTATGCTCGTCACTTGGAAATCAATAGTATCACTAGTATTATCAAAATAATTAAACTTGAGCTTGCTTGGTAATTCATTCATCCAAATGGGTCACCTCAATATACGCACAGCAGCAGCAGCGAGAATTTGACATGAAACTCGGATCACAAGTACTTCCTCTATGAATATTTTGCACAAACATCGTGTACATACAAGTATGCACCATGCACTAATTCAGCTTTTGCTGTCGAAATGGCCAATAAGACGGTAAAGTCCATTGTGCATGAGCACGCATTACATCGTCATCGCTACCAGTTTATCCTGATAGACCACGACCATGTCGTATGTAGACCTGAGCGGTAATTCTCCAGACTTAAAGCATCCAAGCTAACGTAGATAGTAGAATTATTACATTTTCTGGTGTCCTCTAAACACCTGAAGCTTCAACAAAACTGTTAGATAATTCTAACTCATCAAGATGCAACCATACGTTTAGTAACGTTTGACAAGCAAGTTAATAGCTGTCGTGACTTGACGTCGCTCCTTGTCTTTACGCGATGAAGGTCCGAGAAAGCACATACCGGGTTGGCTGACTAGTTGAGTAAAAAAAAACTCCATGTGGATTAAATTTTGTTACAATTAAGCAGTTGGGCACTCCATAATAAAAAATATGGATATCGGCCAACAACTTCTCTCACATTTCTCCGCTTGTCCTACCTAGCAAACGGCATTGATGGTTTTGTACAGGTCTCCAGCTAATTTTCGCGTTGATCGCTTCTGGGAGATAGTCAAAATCTCCTGCAGTGTCTCTGGTAATTGTGGGAGCTCAAAGCTATCGCAAAAAGCAAGCAAAGCATGAACATGCTTAGTTACACACAAGACCCTTTTACCCGACCAGCTGAGATATGAAAATGCAGCCACATACCCTTTTAATGCCGTGAAATCCTCTGCGAATGTCAAGATCGCGCAAACGGCGAAGCGAACAATATCTTCGTTCTCGTCCTTCAACATCGACTGCAACGCTGTAATCAGCTGGTCTTTGAACAGTTCGAAAAACGCACTTCGGTTCTTGCGCTCCTGACAAACATCCTTCAGACGTTTCGCCGTTTCGTAACGCACGAATGGTGGACATTCGGAGTTCATTTCTTCAACAAGAAGCGCTAACTCGTCTGTGTTTACGGAGTTCGACGACGGGAACAGCTCTCCAGGTGAATCCCATTCTGCAAAAATGTCAAAACTATACAAGCAAACAAAGAGCAGCAGCAATAACAGTAACGCATCATGTCATCGGAGAACCGCGCACGAAAACATCGTCATCGCCACGTAAATCGCACTTGACTCAGTAACTGCACTCAAGAATGTGCAGCACACAGGAGAAGAAGCGGGGTTCCGAACCTTAATTCTGGCAATGCCAACATTTCCTTGTCAATTGATCGACAATGCTTCCGAATTCTATCCGTGAGCACGCAAAAATGAAGCTCGTTACCCTGCAATTAAGTTACAAGGATCAACATCGAAATATCGTCCGTGAGCACGTAGATATATAAGTCTTGTCCATCGATAACATGTACTTACCGATTGAAGATTGAAATCTACTCGGATGGTGCTGGAATTCGGTAATTTAAGTAGTTGAACGTTGAAGAAAAGTTCTTCAGCTGTGTAGAGTGTGTATCCGTCCATCTAACATGTCCCCATTCAACAGACACCGTTCAATTTCATCAGCTGAGGATTGACGCTGATAACGACGGTGACGCTCAGTCTTGCAGAACCAGAAACGGTTACTTACAGTCCAGTTCGTGCGGCATTTCACTTCCACATCGTTGGCTTTCAGTGCTGCTTTCACTTTTTCAAAGACGATGGGTGCGGTTTCTAGTGACTCGAACATTGGATTCACCTGCAAATACCCCACGCCTGTCCATTCTGGCACATCTCCAAACTGAGCAACGTCATCATCAGCATCCTCAACTGCGTTCGTTTTCACCACTTCGACAACAAAATTTTGCTTTGATGGCAAAACATTCACAAACGGAGAATGATCATCATCCAGATCGTGCAGCGAGTCAGCGGTATTTGCAGCAGAAAACGCGATTTTTTCAGGCGGTGTTGACTCAAAGAGCAAATCATTTGTCTGGAAAGACAATGATAACGGTCGATCACGTCAGACTACTCACTGCTTTCTCCGCGAAAACACAACTTAGAAATCATGGTCGAATGTGGATACTCACCAACGTACCAAACCTTGCGGACATCGTCTCCACGCCAAAATGTGCCGGTGCGCGGCGATATGTCACTTCATCTTCCATAATTCGCAAGTTCGGGAAGTTCTACATCGCGAAAATGCATTTTACCATCATCAATCCACCTCTTATTTAAACAACCAAACGAAAAACTACTTTTCCCCAGATTAAACACAGGAAATAGTCTCAAAATCGCAATAGAAAAGTGGTAAAGATACATATCTACAACTACCGCCGCATGTACCTCGTCTGTGACGAATCCTTCTCGGTGCTGGACTTCATCCATCCAGTCGTCCTCATGTTCATTTCGAGCCATTTTCGCTTTCCTTCTTTGCCCGGAAGGAAACGGTGGGCAAAGAAGGGAACTCAACTAAAGAATAAAAAACCTCAAAACCTTGTGTGGATCGCCCCCTTCCCCTACATGTGAACCTTCCACCAATGGTAGCGTTTAATTGGTAAGTTCCGAAAATACTTACTAAAATACGGAATTTTGGGTTCAATACACCAACGGGTGGGTTTGGTATGTTAGTAAGGTCGACCCATGAGTCAACACGGGTTTTCGATTATTTTATGTGACCCGAGAAACCCGACCTGAATGTGAAAATCATGGACTGTTTTACTTGTTTTGAAGGTCCATCTTACCGAAGTATCGTTGCATCTTCCCAAAGAAAGACCCATTTTGTTAGTTATTACCAGAAAAAGGTGAATACACACTTGAAACTATTTGCATGTGGCCGTTAAACAACGCGATAATATACCGTGTTTTAGAGAGAACAACTAACTTGCAGTCATTTCTTGGAAATTTTTTGTTGAATGCACGAAATGTATCTGATTGGGAAAACTTTCTGCCACATGCATTCAGAATCCATTTGCTTCGCAAGCGAAACGAAGCTGGAAGCAAGCGGCACAATCACGTACTACCAGCACCATGGTGGCCGTGTCCAAAGAACTAGCAATACGCCACGATCTACTTTTATATGTCAACGGAAAACGCATCCAAGTGCCAGAAAAGGACATCCGTCCGGAACAGACTTTGTTGCAGTTCCTGCGCAATGATCTTGGACTTACTGGAACGAAATTGGGTTGTGGTGAGGGTGGATGTGGCGCCTGTACAGTCACTGTGTCCAAGTTTGATATCCAGACTAAACAAGTGCGTCACTTGTCGGTGAATTCCTGCCTTGCGCCACTCTGTGCCATGGATGCCTGTGCCATTACAACTGTTGAAGGAGTAGGCTCGATCACCGGAACGGGGAAAGATGCGCAAGGACTGCACATAGTGCAAGAAGCATTGGCGGAATCGCATGGATCCCAATGCGGGTACTGCACGCCAGGGTTCATCATGGCATTGTACTCGATGGTGAAGCAGCGCGAGACCGGTGTGCAGCTCACGATGGAAGACATTGAGCATGGCATGGATGGTAATCTGTGTCGTTGCACGGGGTATCGACCGATTCTAGATGCAGCCAAGAGTTTTGGAGTCGATGCACAAGAATCCAAGTGCAAGGGAAATTGCCCAGGATGTCCCAACAACAAAAACGGTGCAGACGTCGATATTGAAGACATGCTTGCTGCTCCCAAAAACGAAGGCGAGGTTGAATTGGTGACGAGTTGCTCATCCAATAAGATTCGAAATCTGGCAAAGAAATGGGAAGGACGAATTTCGATCTCGAGTGAAAAAGTGGAATCATTTCCAGAGGAACTGCAGAGCAAAGCTGTGAGTCCTGAATTCCTACAGATAAATGGCGAAAATGTGCAGTGGTTCGCTCCTGTCACGTTACTTCAATTGTTGCAACTTAAACGGCAGTACAATGATGCGAAAATCTCGGTGGGCAATACAGAAATGGGCATTGAAACCAAGTTTAAAAATTTCAAATACGTCCATCTCATTAATGTGAATCGAGTGCCGGAGTTAGTTGCCATCAGGGATGTAACAGTGGAGGATGAGATCAATCAAACCGTGTTTGCTGGTGCTGATCCATTCGAAGGAGTAAAATTCGGTGCTGCAGTGACTCTATCCGATGTGAAACATCATCTATCGGGGCTTATTGATGTCCTACCATCGTATCAAACTCGCAGCTTTGCTTCTATTGTGAAGATGCTCAAATGGTTTGCCAGTACCCATATTCGCAATGTCGCTTGTATCGGTGGGAACCTTGTGACTGCAAGTCCAATCTCCGATATGAACCCTTTGCTCGCTGCAATGAATGCTTACATCGAATTGAAATCTGTGGAGAAGACCCGATACACACGCGTACGGGATTTCTTCTTAGCATACCGAAAGGTGGATATGGAGAAGGACGAAGTGATCACAAGTGTTTATGTTCCCTACACCAAGAAATGGGAATACATGCTACCCTTTAAGCAGGCAAAACGCAGAGAAGACGATATCAGTATTGTTACTGCCGGCATGCGCGTGAAATTGGACTGCTCACCTTCAACCGGGTCATGGATTATCTCTGATGCTTCGTTCGTATACGGCGGTATGGCTCCAGTAACTAAAGCTGCGACTGCAACGGAGGAATTTATGATCGGGAAAGCCTTCGACGCCGATACTTTTGACGAGGCATGCAATGTGTTGCATACGAACGATTTCAACCTTCCCGATGGTGTACCTGGTGGTATGGCTAAATATCGTGAGAGCCTCTGCTCATCATTTCTTTACAAGTTTTTCATCGCTACGTCGAAAACACTAGGCGAGAACGTGAATGGAGAACAATCTTCGTACAAATTCGAGTTGCCAGCCGCTCCACACATTGACCCAATATTACAATCGGCCGGTGAATCTTTCCTTCACCAGGTTAGACCAGCTTCAAAGGGTGTGCAAACCTACGGTGCTGAAACAGGAGGGTTGACTACCTCAAAGCACCAGCCTGCCGGTGATGACAAGGTAATACGCGGTCCAGTTGGTGACCCTTTAATGCATAAATCTGCGTACGTTCAAGTGACGGGTGAAGCGCTTTACACTGACGACATTCCAAACACTGCTGGGACTTTGCATGGTGCACTTGTTTTATCCACTATTGCGCATGGTTTAATCAAGAGCATCGATCCCAGCGAAGCGTTAAAGATGGCAGGAGTTCGTGCTTTCTTTGATGCTTCGGTATTTCACAAAGAGAAGCTAGGGTCCAACAAGATTGGTCCAGTTGTGAAAGATGAAGAATGCTTTGCATCTGAAAAGGTTGTGTGTGTTGGTCAACCTATTGGGATCATTGTGGCAGACACACATGAATTAGCCATGGCTGCTTCAGATAAAGTGAAGATTGTTTATGAAGAATTGCCGTCTGTGATAACAATTCAAGACGCAATTCGCGAGAAATCGTTCATTCTCCCAGCCCATAGTATTGTCAATGGTGATGTTGACCAAGGATTTGCAGAGTCGGACGTTGTCGTGGAAGGAGAAGTGTACTTGGGTGGTCAAGAACAATTCTACTTTGAAACCAATGTGTCACTATGCATACCTCAGGAAGGTGGAATGAAAATCATATCATCTACCCAAGCAGCTACGAAAGCCCAAGTCCTCGCGGCACGTGTCCTTGGTATCAGTGAAAACAGAGTGACATGCACAACCAAACGAATTGGAGGTGGATTTGGCGGGAAAGAAACGAGAACTTGTTTCGTTTCCTGCGCAGCTTCGGTTGCAGCATACGTGTTGAAGAAGCCTGTTAAATGCTTGCTGGAACGTCATGTGGATATGCTGACCACTGGTGGACGTCACCCTTTCTACGCGAAGTACAAAGTCGGTGTTAAGAATGATGGGAAAATTATGGCTCTGGACGTAGATTTGTACAACAATGCAGGATACTCGTTGGATCTGTCCCAAGCTGTGATGGATCGCGCTCTCTTCCATTGCGAGAATTCGTACAAGATCCCTCATGTGCGCGCAAATGGGACTGTTTGTCGAACAAACCTCGCTACGAATACCGCTTTCCGTGGATTCGGTGGGCCACAAGGTCTTATTGTTGCGGAGAATTACATTGACCACATCGCTCGAGTGTTGAATATGGCTCCAGAAGCAGTGCGATCGCGGAATATGTATGCCCGAGGTGACGTTACCCACTTTGGGCAGCCCTTGGATGATGACTTCAACTTGCCAGCACTGTGGCGGGAGACAATTGACAAAAGCGAATTTGCTGCAAAGAAACATTCTGTCGAGGTATTCAACGCAGAGAATCGCTGGAAAAAGCGCGGTGTAGCGATAATTCCGACCAAGTTCGGTATCAGTTTTACCAACAAATTCATGAACCAAGGTGGTTCACTGGTGCATGTGTATGCGGATGGCAGCGTCCTTATTTCCCATGGTGGTGTTGAGATGGGTCAAGGTTTACACACGAAAGTCATTCAAGTCGCTGCACGCGCATTCAATATTCCACATGAACAAGTTCATATCGATGAAACTTCGACAAACAAAGTTCCGAATTCTCAGCCGTCGGCTGCATCGATGAGCACGGATTTGTATGGGATGGCGACGCTAGATGCATGTGAGCAAATTTTGGAGCGTTTGCAACCGTTCCGCGAGCGTCTAGGTCCAAATGCTCCTTTCAGCGAAATTGTCCACGCTGCGTACTTTGCACGCGTGAATCTCTCAGCTCAAGGCTTTTACATTGTGCCAAATGAGCGCTGTGGATACGATTTCTCGAAATCCGTAGCCGAAAATGCGGCGAGCAGTACGGCATTTAACTACTTTACAACCGGCGTGGCGTGTACCGTCGTGGAACTCGACGTTTTGACTGGTGATTTTCACATGGTCAGCGTAGATGTTGCGATGGATCTCGGTGCAAGCATCAATCCAGCCATTGACATTGGGCAAATTGAAGGCGCGTTTATGCAAGGCTTTGGGCTGTTTGCATTGGAAGAGTTGGTTTGGGGCGATGACGGTCATCCGTGGGTGAAGCGTGGGCAATTATTTACACGTGGCCCAGGTGGATACAAAATCCCGAGTGCAAACGACGTGCCGTTGGAATTCCGTGTCTGGCTGCAATCCAACGTCAAGAATAAATATACCGTACATTCCAGTCGCGCCGTCGGTGAACCGCCACTTTTCCTGGGCTCCAGTGCGTTCTTCGCTGTGAAAGAGGCGATCTACGCTGCTCGTAAGGATGCAGGTATCGAAGGGTTCTTCGAATTGCGCAGTCCTGTAACACCCGAACGCGCTCGAATGGCATGCAGTGATGAAATGCTGCAGAAAGTGTTTAAAGCACGCGGAGATGATATGAAGAGCTATCAACCGAGCGGCAGCTTTTAAATAATTGATTACAGTATGATTCATTTTCTGAGGGTATCATCGTTTCCAATAGACAAACCACTTAACAACCACTTCTTCCCAGTCGAGCCCACCAAAGATACGTCTGAGTTTTACCAGCCATGGAACATCAACGATCTACTTACTATGCATTTCATTGTGAGATCTTGTGGAAACGAACACTGGATAAAACAAAGATGACTAACTTCCCTGACATGGGAGGCGTGGCCTGCTTGGATTTGTGCATGCGTGGCGTCTTGTCTTCCGTTGATAGGATTGCATGCATGTTCTTTACTTAGTCATCCGTTATGTTCTCAGACTTGACCCATCCAAAATAACCTTCCACGTCAGAATTTCCCGAGTTTCCACGTTGAAATGCTGTTTATATGTATTAAAAAAAATGTATAAAACACCTATCCGCTTCAACGTCCTGCACAATATCTGAACTATCTAAGAATGTGCCATTTAGTACCCAAGAATATGCCGTTTTTTTACTCTTGCTATGCGTCAACAGCAAAAAGATGCTCAAATACTCATTGCTAGCTCATACCAATGATGCTGGTCCTGAGTTAATTCTTTCATATCCATACCATATTCTCTTGTGTCGCTTTCTTCCAGGTCACACCAAATGCATAAACAGCGCCACCAATGATAAAAAACATTACATGTTTTATACATACGTATCCAAACCCACGGCAATTTTCCTAAAACGGCGTGCGCGTGCCTGGAAGTTCCGTCGTCATCCGCACTTTATCTGCAGGTCATTCACCATTTGGAGCTGAAGCACACAGACAACTACAATCTCTCTATCGACGATGCTTGCACCTTCGCTCCTCAAGACTGCTGCTAAGCGCTCCACGCTGCGTGCCGCGGCGCTACAGCACCCGAATTTGCTTGTCCACACGGCGGTGCCAGCCGTGCAGACACTGCAGTCGCGCAACTTTGTCTATGGCCGACTCTACAAGGTCGCGAAGAAGATGATGCCACGTATGTCCGCCACGGAAAAGGCGGCGCTCGAAAGCGGCACTGTTGGCTTTGACCGTGATATTTTTTCGGGCTCTCCTAATCTAAAATCGCTTGATGGGTACTCGGCGCAACTCACTGCTGAAGAGCAAGCGTTCATGGACAACGAAGTCCAGCAATTGTGTGAGATGATTGACGACTACAATGTGAGCAACGATCAAGACTTACCGTTGGAAGTGTGGAATTTTATCAAGGAAAAAGGGTTCTTGGGAATGATCATCCCCAAGGAATACGGTGGCAAGCAATTCACAGCGCATGGCCACTCGCTGGTGATCACCAAGATTGCTACGCGCAGTTCCCCTGCAGCTGTGACAGTCTGTGTGCCTAACTCATTGGGCCCCGCTGAACTGCTGCTACGTTATGGTACCGAAGAACAGAAGAACCACTTCCTTCCGGACTTGGCAAATGGCAAGCAGCTGCCGTGCTTTGGGTTGACAGGACCGACTTCTGGGTCTGATGCCGCCAACATGCGCGACACGGGTGTTGTCTGCGAACAAAACGGTGTGTTGGGTATCCGTGCAACCTTCAACAAGCGCTACATCACACTGGCACCCGTGGCCACCTGTGTGGGTCTGGCGATCGACGTGAAGGATCCTGAAGGATTGCTGAAGGGCGTTGGTTCTCCAGGTATCACTGTTGCTTTGCTCGAACGTGACCATGAAGGTCTGCAAATGGGTCGTCGTCATGATACGCTGAGCGTGCCGTTCATGAATGGACCGATCACGGGTGAGGATGTGTTTATCCCCATGGACAAGATCATCGGGGGTCAAACGCGCGTCGGATATGGGTGGAACATGCTGATGGACTGTCTCGCGGAAGGTCGATCGATCAGTCTGCCGGCCTCGGCGGTTGCTGG
The DNA here is from genome assembly GCA_001600495.1 of Pilasporangium apinafurcum. Taxonomy (NCBI): domain Eukaryota; phylum Oomycota; class Peronosporomycetes; order Pythiales; family Pythiaceae; genus Pilasporangium; species Pilasporangium apinafurcum. Next base: position 754,819 of record BCKE01000007.1, read on the forward strand.
CTCCAAGCTGTCAGTGAACGCCGTGGGTGCGTACTCGCGCATTCGTAAGCAATTTAAGGTGCCTGTGGCTTCGTTGGAGGGTATTCAGGAGCAACTCGCGGTGATGGCGAGTCAGGCATTCATCATGCAATGTGGACAGCATATGGTTAACGCTATGATCAACCAACACGAGCAACCAGCAGTTATTAGTGGCGTCTGCAAACAGCAAATCACGGCGCGTGGTCGTGACACCGTTGTGCGCGGTATGGATGTGCTTGGTGGTGCTGGTATATGCAAGGGCCCAAATAACTTCTTGGCCAACATGTACACTTCACTGCCTGTCGCCATTACGGTCGAAGGTGCCAACATTTTGACGCGTTCGCTGATCATCTTTGGCCAGGGGTTGACGCGTGCTCATCCGCACTTGTATGAACTGATCAAGACTATCCAAAACGGTGACGATCTTGCTGGCTTCAAGCGTGAAGTCAACAACTTGGTGAACCACGGTGTCTCTAACACGGTTGGCTCACTGACCTCGGCCGTCACACGTTCGCGCTCGAAGAACAACTTGTTGGAACACTACGAATCGCAATTGTCGAAGATCGCCAAGAACTTTGCGCTCTGTTCTGATTTGTCGTTGGTGCTCGGTGGCAAGCTGAAGTTTGCTGAAATGATCTCGGGTCGTTTCGCGGATGTGTTTTCGAGTATTTACTTGGGATACTCGGCGTTGTGGTTCTACAAGAACAACCGCCACGTCGAAGGTATTGATATCATCTTTGACTACGCCATGACGCAATTGTGCTACGAAGCACAGGAAGGAATCGTGGGTATTAGCAAGAACTTCCCTGTGCCGGGTGTCGGTCCATTGATGCGTGGCCTGTCGTTCCCGTTCGGGCTGCCTTATGATGTCCCCACGGATAAGCAAGTGAAGAAGGTTGCAGATTTGATCTCGACCGATAATGCTGTGCGTGACTTGCTCTCGCAGCACATGTTCATCTCTAAGAAGAAGGAGGACCGCATCGCCATGCTCAACGAGACACTGCCCAAGGCAGTCAAGGCTGACCAGATTTTGGCTAAGCTGCGTAAGGAGAAGCGCAATGCCACGCCTGAAGAGCAGAAACTCATCGACGAAGTCGAAGCTGCGCGTGAAGTCATCATCCAAGTCGACAGCTTCACTGGCTTGGGTGCGGAACGCAGCAAGTCCGCGGATTATGTGCGTCCAGGCATGATTGGCAATGTCTTGGAAAGCCGCAAGAAGAATTAGATCAGCGAGAAGGAGATAAGACTTTTTATATCTATATACTACTATTCGCCATGCAAACCGCTTTGAGGTTTTACATCATTGAGGATTTACAATGTCGTAAAAAACAACGTTCGGGCATCTCAACCCAGTGTAAATTATGGTTCATGCTGTCGACATAACAGCACTGTCTGCCGGTGGCAGTCGTGTCTGGCGACTCAAATACTCTGGTCGCCCTCTTCCTTCCAGAGCCTGCTTTGTGAGACGAGCTATGTTGATTGAATAGTTGGCATCTCGATTCCATAGCCTGAGGAACAGGAGCGATCGAATGACGATGCGGTTGACCGTCACCGCTGCCTGACTGATCACCAGCTACTTCTCCAGAGTCTTGAGGACAGAGGCAAGGGTGGTCTCGACCGTTTTGTAGTACGGTAGGTTGGGATCGGGGAGCTTGTCCCCGAACTCCATCCGACAATATCCCTGTGTTAGATTTTTATTTTTGATGGATTGCTGATACCTGTCAATCCACCGACTCAGAGACCTCCGAGAGCAATACAGGGCTCTACAGGTCGCTTCACATGAATGAGACACCTCCAGGAAGTGCCTGACAGCAGCTGGCTCGTAGTCTTCGGCTTTGCGCTTCATGATCTTGGTACTATATGGCAATATAAGGGTCAACACCAACAACCAGGGCTCTGACCCTCTGGGCGTTTAAAATCTTTAACGGTGTAAAACCGACAGATTAGAAATATGCACACAACATCACCATACTACAAAAACAGATGTCTTTGTAAATCCATTCGATTTCGTGTGGTCAACTTGTTCATACTGCTTGGATTCTGCCCAGAAGCCACAAACAACGAAGAGGAAAGTAATGCTGTTTTGGTGTATTTATATGGCTTATCCTTCACCTCTTTCTGAAATTGTGCGTTAACACCAGTTCTTGTACTTGTGACTCAACTATGTTATTACACGTGACACTTTCCTTCTTCATCAGTTTTCGGCAACGAATTTCTCCGTGTTCTGCTGCGCACATCGAATGAACGCATCCGCTACTTCTTTGCATTGCAGCACATCGCTCTGTTTGTCTCTATAACATTGCAGGCACGCATCTCGCTCCGGTGCGCATTGCACGTCGTTCAATGGCGCGTGGTATTTCTTCGAGTTGATCTCCTCAATAAGCTGCTGTACACGCGCATTTTCTTGTGCTTCGAGTTCCTTTGCCAATTGCGCCTTCTTTGCGGAATTAGCAGTAGCAGCCTGCTTCTTCTGCGCCTCAAGTGACGTTCGGTAATCCTCTGCTCCCTATAGACAATGAATGACAAGCAAAGCAACGGATAACATCAGTAACTCGTCCTTAGAGCATGAAGGATCTCCACCAACAAGAGCAACATGAGAAACAAACCTTCAGATACGCCTCCTGCAGTTGTTTCTTGAATGCTGCTTCCTGGCTGCTCAATAATAATACAAGTAGGAAACATACAATTTTTTACATATTAGCATCATCATCATCCTTGCCCGTGAAGTCGAACGCTTATTAACTTGGTTATTGAGCATACTCTGCATTTAATTGATGAGCACCCGTGGTCTTCGTGGGCTGTTCATTGGGATGGTTTATCTGATGGACAAGCCCCGGTGTGAGCTTGATAGACGCCTGCACTTCTCCTCCTTCACGTTCTGCATGGGTGTCGATCTCGTACACGTCTTCAGAGGATTCCACACGCGATTGCTTGCCGCCCATCGTTCCTGACTTGTGCTCCCAATATTCACGTCAGGTTTGAGCTCTTCAGCCCTCCGACCATAAAATGCATGCACTATAAATACCAGTGATTATACCGGTATTTTTCTGAGATGGTCTGATAATTGGTGGCACATTGTGCTAGTGCCACCATTAGGATAAATATCTTTGTTTAAATATCTCTTTTGCTATTTAAGCAATATTGCTATGCTGATTCGTTATTTTGCATACGTATACATGGATGCGGTTTGTGTCACAAAGTAGCCCATCGCCGTGCGCCACGCAAATCATACCCAAACTACACTTAAATCAGTACATGAAGCACATTTCTCACAGTATTACCTCTAATAATTAATCCACAATTGTCTGCAAAAACAGCCCAATTAATTGAGCAGGCGACGAAATTCGAAAAGTAGAACCTTGTTTCACATTCGATGGCAATAATGAAGTTGCGCATGCAAACCAGAATAACAGTAGTCGGTACACATGAGATATCTACCGTCTATCTCTGATCATAGTGGGCTACATGTACAATGGTTCTCACCAACAGTGCTTTCTTACTCAGGTGGTGCTCTATATTAACAATCCAAAGACTCTCGTTGTATAGGTACTTATGTGTAAGGTCGATACAATATCCAAGTCCAGAAACGATCCTTAAACCTTTGATATTAAATAACCTCTGTCCATTCGACAATGCTGTATCCAAAAATTCAAGTACTTTACATTAGTATCCTACCTTTTATAAATAATGTAGCAGGATTTTGACATACAAACTGCACCTGCTCTGACCACTCGTGCGTGGAGCTTTCGTGGGCAGTTGAGCTCCTCCACACGTCAGCACCTCCTTGGCATCATGGCACCTGCAACAGATGGGAGAAGGGGGAAATTTTCCATTGCTCACTTTCCATCTAAAGAACCGCTGCTCAAGTCCTCTTTCTCCTTCCTCTTCGATTAATCTAAGATGGCTGCCAAGCAAAACACGGCGATCGTCGCCGCCTCAGTGGTCGGCGGTGTGGCGCTCGGCTCGTACCTGATCCGTGCGGCTATGCAGCCGGTGCTGCGTGCGCGTGCCACCACCTTCATCACCAAGATGCTCATGGATGCCGACATCATCATCGGCCGTGACATCCGCGTCTACGACAACGACATCTTCCTTGACTGGGTGAACCGCGGCATGCTTGCGATTGGTGAGTCCTACATGGCCAAGAAGTGGGACGCGATCATCCCATTGGATGTCGTGCTCACGCGCTTGCTCTCGCTGCCTGCCGAAAAGAAGCGCAAGCTTTTCAGGGCCTGGAACGCCAAGGTCGTCGGGTTGGGTGCACGCATTTTTAACTACCAATCGCCCTCGCGTGCAGGCATTGTCGGTGCGCATCACTACGATCTGGGCAACGACTTCTTCAAGCTCTGGTTGGACCCGTACATGCAATACTCTTGTGCGTACTTCAAGGGTGTTGATGACTTGACCGACTTGGACAAGGCACAGGAGAACAAGATGCACCTGATCGCGAAGAAGCTCAAGCTTGAGAAGGGCATGCGTGTGCTCGAGATCGGCTGTGGCTGGGGTGGTCTGGGCTGTTTCTTGGCCAAGCACTACGGTGTGCATGTGACTGGTATCACCATCTCGAACGAACAGCTCAAGGGTGCGCGTGAGTGGGCTGCACGTGAGGGAGTTTCACATCTCACAAGCTTTGAGTACTGCGACTACCGCAAGATGCACAAGCAATTCGATCGTGTAGTATCGATTGCTATGCTTGAAGCTGTCGGCTACAAGAACTTGGATGAGTACTACTCGGTTGTAGCGCGCTGCACCAAGGATGGCGGTCTTGCGCTTGTGCATAGCATTACCGCTAACCGATCTATCAAGGCGCCGATTCAGTTGTGGATCCTCAAGTACATCTTCCCCAATGGCTTCTTGCCATCGGTGGCGCAAATGCTGCAATTCTCGGAGCGCAAAATGATCGTCGAAGATGTGCATAACCTTGGCCCAGACTATGACAAGACGCTTATGTGCTGGTACACGCGGTTCCAGAAACACTTAAAGAACGGTGACATCCAGCGCTCGGAAGTGTTTACGCGCATGTGGGACTTCTATCTGCTCTACTGTGCCGCTGGCTTCCGTGCTCGCACGATCCAATTGACGCAGATCGTTTATTCCAAGAAGCGTGGCGAGCGTTATGACACTCATAGATAGGAAGAACAACAGGGGGCGATTAGCATGTAGATGAAGGAGTATTTGCTCCTTGTCAATCACGGCTAGATGTGTGCTGTTCACTTGAGGATGCACACTAGGCGGTTTGATTGCTAGTGGTAAGCCGATACTTCAGTATGGCAACAATACCTGACTTCCTTCTTTCGTTACGAACTGTTTTTCTTGGGTTTCTTCATCATTTAACGTTTGACAAAGTCACAACATGTGGGGATTAGATTAGATACATATATTTGAATGTGGAAAGAACCCTTACAATCCGCTTTCGATTTGTTTATTGTGGTGTTAAGTATTCAGTGCACTTGCACAACCCACGATCGTACTCGGCACCGACAAGAAATTCGATGTCGCGCACCGACTGTGTAATGCGGTAGATCTGCCAATCACAGTAAAGTTAGGCTCATAATGACTCCAAAGGTCAAAGCAAACGAAGACCAACCTTGTGTTTTCCCCATGTGATATCGCCTACGATGGTCGCATTAATATTAAAGATGAGCTGGTTATTGCGAAAATCGTTCCAGAGCGACCACGCTTCAGTAAACGTTGGCTCAATATGGATCGGCGCGATGACGTCGCTGATGGCACCGGCTTCAGCTTCCCAGTTCTCCGTCAGTTCCCATTTACCCACAAGCGTATTATTGTGGTAAATGTCGGCGCTGCCCGACTTGACAATAAAGCCAAACCGGTTTTCATTGATGACGCTCATGAGGATTTGGTAATCGATCTTTGGATGAAGGCTACGCAGGCTCTGTAAAATGGATTCCCACTCGAATTCGCGATTACAAACGTTATAATCTGGCATGCGTGGATAAAACATCAGTGCTAACACGGTGATGCTGAGTATGAATGCGAACCACGTGATGCGCGTGAAGAATGCGCCCCACGAGACTTGACGATCACTACATCCATACACCATGGAAACAAGGGTTATAATTGTTGAATTTATCAAGCAAGAAATCACACAGTGACAAGCTACGGTACCTTTCGCGCTGTGCTTGGAGTCGGTCTAAAGCGATGCGATCCATATCTTCATGGAAAGTGAGGATTTCATCTTCGTGCACATCAGCCAACAACGGCTGGTGCTGTGATCGTGCAAATTCTTGATCCTCTCTGGACCTACAGATATAAATCGAAGCATATTAACTTAGGCAATCACGAGATAAATAGATTTGAGCTATATCGATGAACTTTACATACACGAGTGTGACGGTTCCGGTTTTCTTGCCTGGTTTCTTCCTGATAATTGGTGCTTTGCGTTGCCTCTTCGATCGGCAAAACACAGAGCAAATGGCCGAGACGCCACAAATACAGCAGGTTAACGTCACTACAAGACAGAGAACAGCAATCACCACGGACGGTGGGGGGCCATAGCCCACGTGTTGTGGCTCCGGTCGCTTGCAATCTACACATTTACATATTCAATGTACCCATATTTCGTTACTCAAAGACAGTTGCAACAAGTCAGTACTTGCGGTGGGTGCAAACCTTCCAAATGGTGACAAGTAGATATGCCAGTGATGCACCCGAGAGGAGAGCCAATGGCATGACATTGGAAGTCGAATTCGCAGAAATGACAGGCATAACTGGCGTTCAAGCAGGAATCGCACGTTTGATGGCTCGCACAAGATTCATACGTCGTTTGATCAATCGAATTCCTGTTATTCTCCACGCCGATGGCACTAGGTAAAGTGGTGATACGGGCAGCAGCATTGGTATTCTCTAGCGCAGCCGCCATGAGCTCAATTTCTTCCCTTCTTCCTTCGGTTGCGTTTTGTTTGTCGCGTGAATCTTCGGAAGAAACTGGAACAGCTGCCAAACCGCAACACAATCCTATCTAACTGGGTTTTTAATGGGTTTTATTGTATTGAGAAGTTCTTAATGCTAAATATCCCACTAGAAGTTGAGGTTTTTGTCGTAATCTCTCACAAAATCGAACCAATAATCAAATATGCCCAAACAGCAATAAGAAAAATTTGGGTTATATATTGGATGCTTGTCAACTTTTGGGTCAATAGATTACCGTTTATTACCAGTATTATAGCTCAAGTACTCATCACATCTAGTTCAACTTGTACTAATAATTTGGAGTGGCGTACACAGCTTTAGACTAAATTTTCTGTGTTGCAACTTCTCACTTTTCATCAAGAAAATCAAACTGCTCTTGCAAGAGACTACATCCATAGCTGCTGTCTACGAGTTCCATGGCGGGACATCTTAATACTCTTGGTAATAATCTTACAATCTATATGGACGTAGAGGAACCTCTGCCTTCGGCAAAATAGGTGGAGAGCTGCTGATCAGTTCAAGAAGAGCACTCCCATAAGTGATTTTGTTTGGGGTCTGTGCTCTATAACAAGCTTCGACAAGCAAACGCAAGACTAAGACAACATAGCTAGAATCCTGAAGCTATGTACAGATCCGAGGACTATTTGCAACTTCTCGGTGTATGAGAAGTCTCAACGGATTGTGTTTACCCTTATCATGGTCTCTGGTTTTGAGGCTGTCAAAAATGGTCTTGTCGAAGAACGGTAGCTCCATTGATCAATTCTATAGAGCTGTTTGTCTTATCACGGGGATCGCGAAGATGATACCGACACATCACCTTCAATTTTCATTTTAGCCTTTATCTGTTTCCGGAATCATAGTAGTAAGGTTATTTATCACCCTAGTTTTTGATTTCGAGTACCAATTCATTCTCTTTCCTCATGAATGCCTCGAGTCCCTTCTTTTTCATCACTTCGCTGATGAATAGCCTCAAAATGTTGATTGCAGCGGTGATATCACGATCCCACAATGGGCGATGACATTCACTATTTTTGCAGTACCGCCCACCATAAAGACCCTTACCACCAATTTCTTCGTGAAGCACATATCTTTTCATCTCCTTGTGACAAGCACAACACAGCTTGCTCGTCCTGAACTCGTCCACATCAACAACACGACACCTGGAACCAATTTTCTTCCCTAGGGTCGTTGTGAGAACAGTAATGTTTCCTTTAGCTGAGCTTGTGAAACTTGCATCTCCATACGCGATAATGGTTTGTTTATCGCCACTTGTAAGGTTCTTGACTACCTTCTCGTACGTCTGTTGTCGACGGATGTAGGTCGACCATCGTATCCGCTTCGTCCTTCTTGATGAATACACGTCAAGAAGATGATCCAAATACACGAGATAAAATCTCACTCATTTCAAATAGGAGGCAAGGTCTGGAACTTTTGTCGAAGGAACGATTTCATTGAAGGCTTTGATGTCAAGCTCAGCATCAATCCATTCTTTCGTCAACTTTGTTCGGCTGTGGTAGCCACACTCTCTGTAGAAACGGCCCTTCGACCAGTGGATGACTTCATGTTTCACGTTCTCTCCTTTCGATTTTTGCAGTGTAGCCATGTTTTCCTCTTTGTAGACAACAGCAGTGAAGATCTTCTTTCTTCCCAGGTCCAAACCGATGATCTGGTCTTCAAGAGAAAATGCCTCATTTTGCTCTCTCGTGGGAAGCTTTGGACGGGAGATTGTCACATCAATTGACATACCGTCGGTCGAAATGAAGTGCACAAACTCCTTTTGCTAGCCTTTGGTCACAAGACCTATATTGAAGTATGTGCGCCATAACTCAGCTTTGTCGGCGTAAAGCTCAACAGGGTCACCTAAAGCCTTAGCAAGATGCTTCAGGACGGTGGTGTTGATCTTGATGAAAATGGATCTGAAATGTTTCTGTGGAAGCAGAGACCAGACTCGGCAATCTTCATTCCATCATCCACGTGAGCTTGTATGTCTATCAGCATTGTGTGGAGAAAGGGCATGTAATGTTCTAGTGATTTGCTCAAGTCGAGTGGCAGCGGTCCGATCTCGGTTCTCACTCTATCCGATAATTCCTGCATCCAAACAATCTCTTCAGTAGGGATGGGATACTTTTTGGATCTAGAGTACGCAGGCATCAGGTTGGATAAGGTATGCTGAGTTTGGGTGCTTGCACGGATCAGCAGTGAAACAGTACTCTTGATTATCTTGTCTTGATGCTTTTCGAAACAGTCACTGTTATGAACGAGAGTTGCAAGCATAGTGCGAGAAGATAGGTTCCAGAAGCGCACATTTGGTCAGAACAGTATTAACGGTTCAAAAAAAGATAGAGACCTCTGGACCATCAAGTTAAATTAGTAGAAGGAATGCTTAGCAATAAGAATACATAGCTGTTTACAAATGGATAATCAGTATGTAGTTAAAACCAGAAACACGATCACTTTTCAATTGCCCACCTACCTTACAATCTCCACACGTCAATATCATCAGAACTATTTGTCGTCCTGGAGAAAATGAAATAGCGAAAGAATTCTCAGAATCTACTCTTTTATGCCAAGCGAAATGCTTGCTGCTAAATCCAGTAGAAACTAACTTACACTGTAAAAGAGGATGTACTTCCGGTAGTCCACTTGGGGAAAAAAGGTTAAGTGCACAGAGTTGCTCAACTCTATCGTACTATGGCTCTGACGTGAAATAGCCATGCACTCGCAAATGAGAGGTCATAATTGTAATATACGTAAGTTAACATGAGAGTATATAAAAATCGTATTATTGTGTCTTGTGATGTATTTTACCTTGGTTGTTGATATTTGGGGGCACCGGGCGCGGAAAAAATCGTCCCCAAGAGCGCGCATTCGCACTGCCCAATCGTAACAGGAAAGCAGAGCGAAATAAGTTACGTTCCGTTCGTCATCTTCTACGTGTATCTGTGTGCTCCAACTACAGCATCACGTCGGTCAAGAAGGGAAACTTACCCCTTCTGACACCATATTGTGAAAGTCTGGTGGTGACAAGCCGCAGTGTCAACTGAAAATCGCTGCTCCAAATTCGACTACTTCTTCATTTTCTTCTGATAGGCGGTAAATAGAAGCGCCAATTTATACAGCAGACACAAGACATGGGGAAGAACGATGGTGCTGCGAGTGAAAGCCGCAGCGATTGGGTTGCTGTGGAGGCACAGTTCCAGACACCCGCTTCCAACCAACCCGCGAAGCCCAAGAGTGCCTTCCAGTTTTTCCAGAAACGCAACATGGCCGAGATCAAAGAGGAGCTCGCAGCACGTGCTGCTGAGCGGGATGAACCGTTTGAACTCGGTTCGATCTCAAAAGAAGTCAGTGCGCGGTGGCATGCACTTTCGGCTGTAGAGAGAGAGGAGTATGTGGAACTAGCCGCAGCAGATAAGAAACGATACGATGAAGAGTGCCAGCAACGCGATCAAGAAGTAGAGGAGGAACGTAAGCGCAAGCGTGAGGAAATGTATGGAGCGGTCGAGGGCAAACGCGAGCGGAAGAAGCAAATTGTACAGGGAGATGAAGAAACTAAGCCAAGAAAACCTCGAGCTCCACGAGAACTGTCCGAGCGACAGCTCGAAGCTAAAAAGCTGCGTCAAGAGATCCGGCAGCAAGAAATCGACGAGCGCAACGAGCTAAAGGCGGAAGAACAACGACAAAAAGATGAACTGTCAAAGAAAAAATCTGAGATCGCGTCCGCGAGACTCAAGTATTTGCTGTCACAAAGTGACATTTTTGCCCATTTCAGTGGGAATGTAAACAAAAAGACCACAAAGGGAAAACAAAAAGATGAAATTACTGGTGACGACGACAACGATACTGGTGGTAAAAAGAAGAAAAAACGTATCTCCGAGCGTGAAGAAGATGAGAGCCTGCTGAAGGATAAACACAACGTGGTCCGCCTCACGAAGCAACCGTCGGTCATCAAATTTGGAACGATGAGACAGTACCAGTTGGAAGGATTGAGCTGGATGGTCAACCTCGCTCATCAGGGTATTAACGGTATCCTCGCTGATGAAATGGGTCTCGGCAAAACTCTCCAAACCATTTCCGTCTTGGGATACTTTCTCGAGTTCGAAAACATCTCCGGGCCACATATAGTTCTCGTTCCCAAGTCAACACTGAGTAATTGGTTGGCGGAGTTTAATCGTTGGTGTCCAGCGTTGCGTACGGTGAAATTTCATGGGAACAAAGAAGAACGCCAGCGTGTAATTGACGAAGTATTGTGTCCTGGTCTCACAGAAAAGAAGCGCAAATTCGACGTCTGTGTAACGACATTTGAGATGTGTATGAAAGAAAAAACGGCACTCTGCAAATTCGCTTGGCGGTATTTGATTATCGACGAAGCCCACCGAATCAAAAATGAGACATCACAATTTTCGACTGTGGTAAGTATTACTTCATATCGTATCAATCAAAGCTATAATTTAGTTATCTTACGCGAAGTTACTCGCATTATGCTTAACAGGTTCGCATGCTTGAGACTGAGCATCGGTTACTGCTTACGGGAACGCCGCTACAAAATAATCTTCACGAACTTTGGGCTTTGCTCAACTTCTTACTTCCAGATGTCTTTGCATCGTCTCAAGAATTTGACGAATGGTTTAATTTGGATGTCGATGACGACGAAGCCAAGAAACAGATGATCAGTCAATTGCACAAGATTTTGAGACCATTCATGTTGCGTCGATTGAAAGCTGATGTCGAAAAAAGTCTTCCTCCGAAAAAGGAAACTCTTCTGTTCGTCGGTATGTCTGCCATGCAGAAGGCTCTTTACAAGTCCTTGCTCTTGCGCGATATGAATACTGTAATGGGTGGTGCCAGTGGAGTGTCGAAAAGTGCGCTACAAAATATTGTGATGCAACTTCGAAAATGTTGTGGACATCCGTACTTATTTGAAGGTCAAGAAGATCGGTCTTTGGATCCACTCGGGGAACATGTTGTCGAAAATTGTGGTAAAATGGTACTGCTGGACAAGCTACTGAAAAAGCTGAAGCAGCGTGGATCCCGAGTGCTAATTTTTACGCAGATGACTCGCATTTTGGATATTATGGAGGATTTTTGCCGCATGCGACAGTATGAATATTGTCGTATTGATGGCCAGACATCTTATGAAGACCGAGAATCTTCGATTGAAGAATATAATCGCCCAGATTCTACAAAGTTCATGTTCTTACTGTCCACACGCGCCGGCGGTCTTGGAATCAACTTATATACAGCAGATATTGTGATTTTGTACGACTCCGATTGGAATCCACAAGCTGATCTTCAGGCTCAAGATCGAGCCCATCGTATCGGACAGAAAAAAGAAGTGAATGTGTACAGATTGGTGACTTCAGATTCGGTGGAAGAAAAAATCATTGAGCGTGCACAACAGAAGCTGAAATTGGATGCCATGGTTGTTCAGCAAGGACGTTTGCAGGAGAAGCAAACGAAGCTCAGCAAAAATGATATGCTTGAAATGATTCGGTTTGGAGCTGATCAAGTGTTCCGTGCAACTGATTCTACGATTACTGATGAAGATATTGACGCCATTTTAGCTAAAGGTGAACAGCGAACAGAAGAGATGAAGCAGAAATTACAAGCTCATGACAAAGGTGACTTGCTCGATTTCAAGTTGGATGGTGGCGGCTGCCAAAATCACGATGGTATCGACTATTCCAACGAGAAGGAACGTCAAGAAGAGCTGAAGAGACTTGCAGAAGCAGAATTTGCCAGGACAATGGCAGAAGGTATGGGGAAACGTGAGCGCCGAACGGTGCTAAGACAGGGCAATTTGCTTCCAGAAGGGAAACGTGGTAATAACTTGAAACCAAAACAATTACCGAAGGCGTTACGACTACCTCGCATGGATGAGTGGCAATTTTTCAACCGCAAGCGGTTGCTTGAGTTGCACGAAATCGAATGTGCTAACTACGAGGCTGCAAAGCTGGAAATGGAAAAACCACCATTACCTCCACATGCCCAGTATTTGGATCCAGAACAGCTACAGGAAAAGGAAATGTTGCTTCGAGAGGGTTTTGGAGACTGGAACAAACCTCAATACTTTCTGTTCATCAAGCTCCTCGCTCGATACGGTCGTGGTAATATTGATGCGGTCGCACGTGAAATGATGAAGCCGAAAGAAGAAGTAGAGCGGTATGCAAAGGTATTCCTCACCCGTGGTCAGGAAGAATTGGCAGACTGGGCAAAAATTTTAAAGTCAATCGAGAAAGGCGAGTCGAAATTGCTAGAAATCGAACGCTTGACGGAAGAAACGGTTAAGAAAGTGAACCGATACGCCAATCCTTGGGAAGACATGCCCATTAATTATCAGGGCAAGGGAGGGAAAGTGTTTACTGAAGAAGAAGATCGCGTTCTGCTGTGCTTAGTGAATAAATTCGGTTACGGTGCATGGGAAAAGATTAAGCAAGAAATTTGTAGTCTTGAAAAGTTTGCTTTCGACTACTACCTGCGGTCGCGAACTGCTGCGGAAATTGGACGTCGCTGCGACTCGCTGATGCGGATTTGTGAGAAAGATAACGCTGACATGGAGGCGAAAGAGAAAAAAGAGCACGAATTGCGCCAACAGTTGCAATCCCAGCGCTTAGATTTGGATCAACGACTTGCTGATGCGAGGGAAGAATTGAAACAACAGCAACTCCGTGTTGATGAACTCATTATGAAAGAGGCGAAACGGATGCAGGCACAACGTGAGGAGAAACGTGCGAAAAAGCGTAAGGAACGCGATGAAAAGGAAGAGCAGGTGGACCAATATATTGAAGAACTGGCTTCGTTCCTGTTAAAGGCGACTATCATGGACGCAGCAAAAGTTGCCCTCGATTTCTGTGCATTCATTAAAGAGGAGACCAGTCAAGAGCTGCAGCCATCATATGTTTTGAAGAAGATTCGACAGATCGCTGAGCCGCTTGAGAATGTATCGAAAGGACAGCTAGCGTGGAAATTAAACGACGAATTTGAATCATCCTTTGGGAAGGAGAAAACCGAGAAAAAAGAAAAGAAGGTTCTCAAGCAGGAATGCATGGCTGATGTCGGTGGAAATGCAACAGATAACTCGCTTCTCAAGGTGAAATCAGAGCCCGAGAGTGAAATCAAGAGAAGCTCATCACCACCACCTGCTCAACGTCTTCCCAAGTCACCGTGGTCTCCGAGTGCTATGAAACAGAAAACTGGCAAGATCAAGCAGGAGAAGAAAAGCCGGGCTCCTGTTGAGACGAATCCGCTGGGTAACGTCCGCAAACCTCGCAGTGCATATGTGCTGTTCAGCATAGAGAACCGCAAGCGAGTGCGCACGGAGATGGGTCCAGGCGTGCAAATGGTTGACGTCATGGGGAGATTGTCACAAATCTGGAAGGACATGAGTGAAGACGATCGTACACCATGGATTGAGGCGGCTAAGCAGGATAAGCTGCGTTATGAAAGGGAGATGAATGAGACGCCTGCATAGAGAGCTGGTAGGACTCGGAAGTCTTCAATTAGTATGTAACTCCGCTTCTTTTCTGGGCTGTACATGGTTCATTAATGTCACATCTATTTTACATTTCCATCATCTTCGCACCAGTAATGAAAGGCTGTTGTCTATTATATAAAATGCATTGATGCCTGTCATATCATCAGCATTACATTTGGTAATGTTCACATCGTCTAGTGCTAAATTAACTGTATTTCGATAATTTAGTGCTATCGTGCTATTTGAATCAATTCATTTTTGAATTGAATGGTTGAAGTAGTGCTCAGGCAAACGTTGATGAATCAATCACATCTGCTTAACGACCCAATTCCAGAGGTGGAAACGTCCTTCTCATCTGCTGCTGCTTATTGCTTGAACGCTCCGACACTAACAAGTTAAGAAGAAAAAAATGATTCGCGATGCCGCTGCACTCTCGATCTACCGTCCTGGACTTTTTAACGGCAAAGTGGTGGGTTTGATTGATTGATTAAATATGGTTGAATGCTGAGGCTTGATTGTCGTGACGCACTATGTTTCTCTGTGTGCATATATCTGTAGGCGATTGTAACAGGAGGTGGTACTGGCATTGGGAAATGCATCGCACATGAGTTGGCATCGTTAGGTTGCTCTGTCGTCATTGGTGCGAGGTATGTGAAAAGGCATTTATGAGTAAACGGAAAGTTGGAAGGCTGATGCAACACGTTTTTTCTTTGCTCTTTCAATGAACTGAAGAAATACCGAGCGCTTGCATGCTGCTGCTGATGAAATTCGAAGTCAATTGGATTTGACAGGACGGAATCCAGCTGACGTGATCCATCCCATCGTGTGCGATATCCGCAATGAGGAGCAGGTACCGAATGACACGCAATGAGCGCCTTTGTTCATGACATCCGCTGATTTTGGTTATTCTGGGGTGCGGTGCAAACTTGCTTCTTTAGGTCAACAACCTGGTCGATGAAACGCTGGCAAAGTACGGTCGTCTCGATTTTCTTATCAACAATGGTCAGTAGATCTACAGTTAGTGCTACATCGATCATTTTCTGTTCTTCTCGACTAACTTCGCTCTTTGTGTGTCTAATTCTCAAATAGCTGGTGGTCAATTCCGTGCGTTGATTGAAAAAGTGAACAAGAAAGGTTGGGAAGCCATCATGCGCACGAATCTGTACGTTTGTCTCTCGCTATATCAAATTCCACAATATCTGTCGATAGTATTGTTCACGTAAATCGATGTACGCACTGTTTACAGAACGGGAACTTTCCTGGTGACGAAAAAAGCGTATCATGCGTATATGAAGGAGCACGGTGGTCGCATCATCAATATCATTCTCGTGCTGGGGCAAGGCTACCCATTGCTAGCACATAGTGCTGTTGCACGGGCTGGTATTGAAAATCTAAGCAAGTCATTGTCTGTCGAATGGGCTGCGTCGGGCATCACCATCAACAACGTTGCACCAGTACGCGGAAGCAATACTCCTTTTTTTCTTGGTTTAATACCTGTATTTGACCATTTATTATCGGTTGCTTGGTTCTGATTAGGGGATCATTATCTCCAGTGGTGCTGATAACTACGCTGATGGTACGGCTGGTTTCCACAAGGGTGCTGAGCGAGCTACAGCCGCTAAGCGTGTGGGGACAGTAGAAGAAGTATCTGCTTCGGTCCTCTACTACCTCTCACCTGCAGGCGCCTACGTGACTGGCACAACCATGCATGTCGATGGCGGCTGGCACCTACTGGGACCACTTTTGGATGTGCCCAAGCACAACAAGAACAAACCATACGGTACAGCCAATTTGTAAGGAAACCAAGTGTGTGTATCTCCACGGAAATGCAGAACAAAGGCTGTCGAGAAATAAGAGATGCAAGACAGGCATCAAAAAGAAGAAAAAGACAAAATGTATTCCATTAAGGTAACCATAATGCTACTGGTGGTTAACAGAATACGGACTAAAACTGTGTGGACGCGCTTGAGAGATTGCTAGGCTCTCCTGCTGCCCACACATACTCTTCCTACATTCTATTCTGCTCGCCGTAACTTTAGTGATCTCGGAAGTCTATGTAGGAGACATATGGCGAGTGTAAGAATGTTTTTCGATTCATGGACATCTTGCTCCCAGGTGATTCTGCACTCACTGTTGTTGCGGCGGAGAAGCTGGCGGAAACCCTGGGTCAGCGAGCTGGTGTGCGTGCTCGACCTACAACTTGTTCTTGTGAAGCAACTGGTGCGCTATGATGGTATGCTCGAATTTATTTACACTCCATAGCGCCATCCATAAGGCTTTTGGCTCTTATTTTTTCAGAAACGAATTCTAAGCAATAAAATAATCAACGGAAAAGATCGTGGGCTATCGGCTAGTGGTAGTTTGAGCGAAATGAACTCAGTATGCAGAGATATCTACTTGTAGTAGTTGCAATGGCGAAGAAGGAGGGATATGAAGTAGTCTTTACCCCTCCATATCACTCACATCTCCAGCCCATAGAAACAACATGGGCTATCGTGTTGTGATGCAGACGCAACTATCGTGTATTTAATGCACTAATTGACGATAATGTGTTGCCTCTTACAAACTATTTATGAACATCAATGTTAGATTCACACTAAATGAGCTACGCAGCTATAGTTGTGCAGCGAATTAACACAGTGAATGCACACTATTTCATATATTTTGGTGGTTGCAACCAAATCAATTCAAAACTGAATTGGCGGTTGAAGTAACATTTTGTGTTGATGCATCCTTGATGAAAAATCGCTAACCAGAAAACATCACTTGAGATTAGACAAAGCACGCAAAGCAACCACGTGCCTACACAGACTTTACAGACGCATTCCCAGCATCGATCATGATTCGTGAAGCTGCTGCACTCAGTATCTATCGCCCAGGTCTCTTTAACGGCAAAGTGGTGCGTGATAACAGCAGTCGTTTCGTACTGACGAACGACTATATGATGATCCAACTAATAGGCTCACTAACGAAGTGTGTCGACCTGTAGGCCATTGTCACTGGAGGAGGCACTGGGATTGGCAAGTGCATTGCACATGAATTGGCGTCACTAGGCTGCTCGGTTGTCATTGCGGCAAGGTGAGTGGTATATAAATGTACTGTTTAACATGACCTATAAACGGTAAATGAAAGACCAACGGACTTGTTTGTTCGCTGTTGTCATCAGAAATGCAGAACGGTTGCGCGCTGCCGCTGATGCGATCCGTAGTGAGTTGGACATGACTGGACGCATTCCGACTGACGTGATCCATCCTATCGAGTGTGACATTCGCAACGAGGAGCAGGTAGTGATTCAAGAAGGTTTCTATTAAGATTGAGCAGGTGATGGAGCATACTGATAAATGGTGATACGCTCATGGTTTGATACACACAGGTCAATAATTTGGTGGATGAGACCCTGAAAAAGTATGGACGAATTGACTTTCTCATCAACAATGGTAAGAAGTTTGTGCCATTGCACTTGAGGGGTTGATGGGATGGTAGACTCACAGCCTTATGAGTGTTCCCATGTAGCTGGCGGACAATTCCGTTCGCTCATTGACAAAGTGAACAAGAAAGGATGGGAAGCGATCATGCGCACCAACCTGTAGGCCCATTCAATTACATCCTTTCTGCAAACCGTGACTATTTGTTCAAATAATCGGAATGTCTCATGTTGGTCAGGACGGGGACGTTCTTGGTGACGAAGAAAGCATATCATGCGTACATGAAGGAGCACGGCGGACGTATCGTCAACATTATTCTTGTTATGGACCGTGGCTATCCATTCATGGCACACAGTGCCGTGGCACGCGCTGGTATCCAGAACCTCAGCAAGTCGCTGTCCGTCGAGTGGGCAGCATCGGGTATCACCATCAACAATATTGCACCGGTATGACCGTCGCTAGACAAGCAATTTTAATGCATAAGTGTCTCTCATTCATTTTCGCACTTGTCATTTGATTAACAGGGTATTATCGTCTCGAGCGGCGCTGATAACTACGAAGGTGGGACTGCAGTTTTTCACCAAAGCGCGGATCGGGCCACGCTTGCCAAACGTGTGGGGACAGTGGAAGAAGTATCTGCTTCGGTACTCTACTACCTCTCACCTGCAGGCGCCTACGTGACTGGCACAACCATGCATGTCGATGGCGGCTGGCACCTACTGGGACCACTTTTGGATGTGCCCAAGCACAACAAGAACAAACCTTACGGAACTTCCAATCTGTGAAAAAAAGGAAAGGAAGGTTGAACAAGAACAGGAAGTGGAAAGTTAGGAGAGAAGAGATAAAAGAGCTGTTCATGGTTTAATGTTTACGTCTTTTCGTGTGAATGCTAGACATGCCAATTACTTCATTACCCTTTGGTTCTTTTGGAGACTCTTATTACCTGACTCGATCAAAAACAGATACAAGTCTCAGAGCTACCACTGCTGGTGCTGATTACGCAGCCGTTGTCGTTGCTGTTCTTGCTCTAAAGCATCACGTACGACGACTTTGCCAACAACATAGACGCCGCTGGCGACCATACCGTAGATCGCGAACAGATAAGATGCCACCACACTCGCTGCGCCAATGAACCCCAACACGACGAATGCTGTCGCACTCAGTGGATCTGGTTGATACGTAAATACCATCGATATCAGGCTAAAGAAAAAATAAAACAAACTGCCAAGCAACCCCGTCGTAAAGTTCATCAGCGCTACGAAGATCCAATTCAGCACCGTACTAATAATATCTTCGTCACGCGCGGATAACACACGCAATATCATATGATAGAATGTTTGCTGCTTTGCAAACAATTTTCCTTTCTCAAAGGCGTCCCAGAATCGCGACCGTACTTCAGCCATGCCGAAATCCGACCATAACCCCACGTACGCCTTGGCGGCCTGCATTTTCTTCTCACGTTCGGCATCCAAATTATCCAATGCTGCTTGCCATTTATCAGCGATTTCCTGTCGTTCGTAGACTTGTGTGCGATGTGGTTCGCGAAATCGCCAGAACCAGACCTTGGCATCATCAGCGTAGGCTTGAGCTTCGACATAATTCGAATAGGTGTTCTGATATTCAGGGATGTTGGCAGCATCCACTACCATCGTCTCGTAGTTTTTCCTCATTTCTAGGGAGACAATTAAACATGACGTCAGTGAAAACAGGATTTAAGGGTCGTAGATACGTGTTCTAATTGTATGATCGTCAGTACCTGGTGTTGTGGTGCGCAATCCTGGCGCCAAGAGCATGAAGAACATGCCGATGAGCCAGAAAACCAAGCCAGTGCGTACTTTGTTGCTTTGGAGCGCTTTTTTTGCCATCACCTTCACGATCTCGACTCCTGGGTCGCCAGCACTCCTTTGATTTGATTGATATTGTCTCGCCATGGACGATATATCTAAAGGGAAAAGAAATCCAACGCGAAAAAAAGAGATCAGTTCTGTCATTCTTGAGCAAAGGTTGAAAATGGCCATACTGGCCAACAACCTTTGCTTCTCTATTCCTAAATACCAACGTGCATGTTGCTCACCTGTGTTATCACCATTGGCATCTCCATGTCCATGCCGGCGATGCATTTTTCTTGGATGTTGTGCTTGTGCTTCAAGATTTTCTTTCCAGTTGCGGTTGTCTAGAAAAAGTCTGTGTGTTATTTTTGCTAGTTATAACAGTTATAACGTGTATATGGTATTTGTTATTGCTTTGGAAGGTCGAATGATTGGCGGGTTTTAGTATTTTTGGAAACCCGTGGGTCTACTTTTTCAGGGAAATGGAGTCAGAAAACCAAAGTGTTTCGAGAGAGACAGGAAACAAAGGAGGACGACGGACCAAAAAAACAAACACCAATTTCTTCCTCAAGAGCTACAATCGTCAGTCATTCATTACCAACAACGAGAAAAAAAAGGAGATTAAGCTCACTGCTCCATTGATTCTCGATATCACCAGCTGTAAATGAGTTCTTCCGACCAAGCGCCGACGTCAAACGGCGCCTTGGCTCAAGAACTAGATGCGCTTGTGGACAGCACCAACTTTGATGACAAGGTCTGTCTTGAAGATTTTACGCTGATCCGCGTGATCGGCAAAGGCTCATTCGGCAAAGTCACGCTCGTGCGTAAGAAGACCAACAGCAAGATCTTTGCGATGAAGATTTTGACAAAGGCCCACTTACTTAAACGCAAACAGATCGAACACACCAAGACTGAACGCCGTGTGCTCAGTGTAGCCAGTCATCCGTTTATTGTTGGGCTACACTATGCGTTCCAGACCAAGGACAAGCTTTATTTTGTATTGGACTATTGTCCTGGCGGTGAATTATTTTTCCATTTATCACGAATGGGTAAATTTGACGAACAGATGACACGCTTCTATGGCGCGGAGCTAGTCGTCGCTCTTGAGCATCTGCATTCCCTGGGTGTTGTCTATCGTGATCTGAAGCCAGAGAATATTTTGCTGGACGAAATGGGTCACATTAAGCTCGCAGATTTCGGACTGGCGAAAGACGAAGTCACGGAGATCGATAGCGGCGCGACCTCGTTGTGTGGTACACCGGAATACTTGGCGCCAGAGGTGCTGGCTCGCAAAGGGCACGGCACCGCAGTGGACTGGTGGGGACTCGGCATGGTGCTGTACGAGATGCTGACGGGTCTGCCACCTTGGTATACACGCAATCGCCAGGAGCTCTTTGCGCGAATCCGCGAAGCACCACTGGAGATCCCTAGCTACCTCAGTCAGGACGCAGCGTCACTGATCTCGTTGCTGCTACATCGTGAACCAGAGAAGCGATTAGGAAGTCGTGGAGCCGCCGATGTGAAGGCACATCGGTTTTTCCGGTCCGTGGATTGGGACGGATTACTCTGGGCTGAACCACCATTCAAGCCATCAGATCCCCAATCGAAGGAAGAAGGAGACACGTCGAATTTCGACAAGGAGTTTACGGAATTGCCCGTCAGTGGCACACCGTTGAGCAAATCGAGCGGTGGGTCGGCACTGCCACGTAGTATGTTTACTGGGTTTACGTACGAAGCCCCAGCGCTGTCGTTTGGGTCGAACACATCGCAATCGAAAGTAGACGTGTCGTCGACGCCATATATTTAGGGCACAAGGCGTACTTCGTCTATGCTGAACCGTGCAGTTCATTGAAGAGAGAAAAGCGACGAGAAAGAGAACGAATCGAGTATCAACACACATACACACATATACACAGTTGCAGTGGAGTCGAGTTCTTAATGAATTCGCAATCACCAAGACAACGAAACACACAAAAAAAAAGAGAGCAGAAAATGGATTAATTGATTTGGAGAAATGATTAATAGCGTCAGTTTAATAGATTTTGTTGTGCGTAGAAATCGGCTTTTAGAAGCCATTCATTTGTATCTGCATTTCCATTTGCATGTGCAAATCCAGCTTCGAGAACAGCTCTGGTTCCATTTCCTCAGGGAAAGATATGCTACTTCTTAAATCCGGCTCGTTTCGGCTCGGCTCGAGATGAATTGGCCCAAATCCGATCTCGTCAATGCTGGTTGGTGGTCAAAGTCAGCCATATCAGAAAAGAAAGAGCGCCACGAAAGAAAGTATTAAGAAGATGCCCACGTTTGAAGCCTGTGGTGTTCGTGTAGCTGAGGACCCCGTGAAGGGCAAAGTCGTGCTGAGTGAACGACAATTTGACGCCGGTGACATCATCTTTAGTGAAGAGGCGTTTGTCTTCGCACCCTGGAGCACGGACGTCTGTGATGGCTGTGAAGAGCCACGCACAAACGACAGTAATACTTCGTGCTCATGCACACGCACAGGCGCACCCAAACCTATGTATTCACGTCTGCTGCAAGAAGACACGGAGAAAAGGGCAGAAGTGGTTGAGTTGCTGGCGTCGTTCGATGGGATTTCGGAAGTCGACCGCGCACGCACGATCCTCAAATCTTTGGCCATGTATGAACGCGATCCAAGCGCTCTTGATGATGTCCTGCAGCTCTCATACGCCAATTACGACCTTGCAATGGAGATCACGACGGAATTACGCGCGCAAGTACCTGAGATCTTTCCCTCGGGATTCACCAACGAGCAAATGGCGACGCTCATCGCGGTCTTAAACACGAATTCGCATGAACTGGAAAATCTTGGCGGTTCGGGTTTGTTCCTCTCAGCGTGTCGTATGGAGCACAATTGCATGCCGAACTGTAGTTTTACGACTTATGACTCGGCGCTGTGGATGACGGCAATCAAGCCTATCGCAAGAGGGGACGCGCTCTCGATCGACTATGGCAATTTCTTTTACCGCCCGACACCCGAACGGATGTCGTCGTTGCTAGAATCCTACGGCTTTGTTTGTTCCTGTGATGCCTGCTTGGTGCTACCAGATACCTGCCGCTCGTTCCAGTGCAAAGCTTCGAACTGCACAAATGGAGCGGTATGGCCCTATCCAAAGCGACCTACTAAATCACTGCAAGACCCAGAAGACCTAACATTTGAATGGCGGTGTCGTCAGTGCCATCGTGTCAGTTCAGAAGCTGAAGTCGAAGCGTACATCGCTGCTGAACAGGATCTACTAGATAATGGCTTCCCCGAAAGCCTTGATCAAGTCGATGCGGTCGTGAAGCGAGGTGTACTGCATGAACGCCATTACCTGCTATTCTGGGCATTGGATGCCATCGGCTGTGAAGCAGCTGCGTTGACGTCTGTACAAACAGCCGTCACGGATCGACAAAGATTAGCAACGATCTGGGAGCGCATCATCACGTACATGAACATCGTCGTACCTGCGGCCCACCACGAGAAGACCATTTATTATGACAACCTTGCGCAAGTCCACGTCATTCTAGGTAACCAACAACGCGCCATTGATGCCTACCGTCGTGCATACGAGATCTCGTGTTTGGTTAGCGGGAAGACTTCCTTGCCGACGCAAAAGCTACGGGAATTGATGGAGCGTCCTCCTCAGACTGCCCAGGAGTTGCGCGAGATCTACGCTCGAGATGCGCAACACCGCCGACGTACTGCCACCATTGAAGCCGATGAAGGTATGAGCGACGAGGAAGATGATACACACATGGATGAGACTGCGTGAGTTTAGTTGTACGTCATCAATGCGCCTCCTTCTGTCCAGGGATTATTTTTGCAAGATCAAAAGCACGGATACTGTAATTCGATGTTAACAAAATGCGATTGGCTAAAAATATATAATAAATTTTTTTGATTGGCTATAATGAAGGTGATGTGCTCGTTTTTTTGGAACTGAACCCATTCAGATGGGGGGAGGAATCCGATCGAGCTCCCCACCTTCAACAAGGCAAAGCATGGAACATGATGGAAGAGAGTAGATGACGCCACCTACCTGGCAACCATTGGGAGGCGGGAACAGGCACAGCTCAGTACATAAATTACCGCACACAAGTGCCATCACCACTGTCCCCTCCAGAACCAGATTTGCCACGAAGGGTTCTGTGCCGCCGTGCTCAAGGCGGTTAATTCGTCCATTTTCGCAGTAAAGACGCGACACTTCTGTGACTCTTTAAAAAACAAGCGACCCCTTTCGCATCTTCACCCCTCACCCTCTAAGAGTAGTCGAGCATTCCAAGGTGTCATCATTATGGTCTTTCATTTCCTCTTGAGGGCGAAAGACAAGAAAACAAAGAAGCGACGCGCTGCAATGAGTGAAAACGACCGACACGCCGCCGCTGGTTCGATCGTGGAAACAGACGAATGTACTGACCACAGAAATGACCGACCAATGTTTGCCATGATCTGTGTCAATAATGTCAACCGTAGCACTGCCGCACATGCGAAACTGCAGTGTGCAGGGCTGCGTGTCTGTTCTTATGGTGCTGGCACTGTTGTCTGTTTACCCGGAAAATCCAGCGATGATGCACGGCGATTTCAGTTTTCTACACCCTACGAAACTATGTATCAGCAGCTTAAAAAAGAAGACAACGAGTTGTTTACACACAACGGGGTATTACCTATGTTGGAACGCAATATCACGACGAAGAAATTCCCTGAGCGATGGCAGAAACTTTCGAACAAGCAACTGCAAGATATTGATGTTGTCCTATGCCTGGATTACCGCGTGTTCTTGGTTGTCTTGGATGGTAATTACTCTTGTCCATTTGTTGATTGATTTCTTCTTGTCTCTATAGACTTAAACTCATATTTTGTTATCTATTGAATGGTTAGACATCCGGATGCGCATCCGATTCAGCTTCAAGAAAAAGTATCTGCACGTAATCTGCTTGGAGACTGAGGACACTCCCGAACAAGCCATTCACGGCAGTGTTTATGCGCTTGAGCTCTGTCAGGAGTTGGACAGCATTGGTAACAGGAATCTCACGGACGATCGCGTGAAGGGCATCATAGAGAAATTCGAACAACAGCACGATCTTCAGCTCTTTTATCTCGGATTGCGATTATGATTGGAGAGTAGAAGTCGAAATCGTTGGCTGATGCTGTGATATGGTCAGCGTTTATGTGTACTACTCTGTGCCAGATGAACATGTGCCCTTTTATAAAGAAGGGAATAATTTTGGAACCAACACGAGCGCGAGTCTAATTGCTGACTTGTATGGAGCTAAGAGTTTACTCTACGCGGACATATTTAATTTCAAGCGTGGACAATGAGCGAGTTATGGTCGTTTAGCAGACACATTTCAAGTTTTGGAAAGTTTTTTCGCGACAGTTGGAATTTTCGGCGAAAATTTTTTATTATTTTTCACTAGTCAAAAATTTCACTTTGTTTACACAATAATCGCAAGATTTTCTGTAGCTTAACAAAATTTTTCAACTGTAATACCTCTATGTTAGAGACAAATCCTTTATTACGAATTTCAAAAAAAATGAAAGCTAATGCACATTCTACGTACTCTGTCAGAATTAAGAGGTCACTATTTGAGTATTGTCAGACATGAGTCTGCTTTTTTCTGATAAAGCGCAATTATTAAACAGAATAAAACACATGGCGCAGAGTGTAACGCACACTTTTCACAAACTTTGTCGGACACAAACGCAACGAAATGGATGGATACGATTGGGAAGTATTAAAAGAACGAGTGCATCACATCAGAGAGAACACTGTAAGCGCCCGTTCACGCTCTGTGTATCAAAACTCATATTGCCGATTTCTTTGTTGGGCAATAAAAAACAAGACACACCTGGTGCCGCCATCTTTTCTCAGGCGTGTTGGTGATATCTCTACATCTACAGACAAACAAATACGGTCACTCTTGCGTGTTGCTGCTGATCGCGACAAAAACAACCCTCCCCTTTGCTTCGACAGATTAACTGCAGAAGAATTTGTCACGTGGCTCGTAACACTGGAAAAAAAGGGAGGAGGCACGCTGAGCTACTCAGCACTGAATACTCACAGAGCCGGCCTTTTCAATCTATATCGAGACTACGGATGGACAATGCCGAAAGAGCTAGAAAAGGAACTCTCTAATTATTACAAAGGATTGAAACGGAAACTCGCAAAAGACGCGGCAACTGGGTGCGATCGTATCAAGGTAGGAAAAAGTCCCTTGACGTTTCAACTTTATGGCTTTTTGTGTGAAAAAATGCTCGAACTACCAAGTAAGGACATGACGTTTTCACGAACATATATGATCATCGCATGGAACTTGATGTGCCGTTCATCTAATGCGTTTGGAATTCGCCATGCACACATGGATTGGAGTGGCGATGCGATGCAAATTTACTTTGCACACATGAAAAATGACCAAGGTGGTGAACGACCAAGAGATCCAAGGCATATATATGCAAATCCATTGAAACCTGCTATATGCCCAATATTAGCGTTGGGTTTTTATTGGGCATCCACTACATTTGATGGAAGTGATTTACTCTTTAGCGGCAGCAACCAGTATGAGCGTTTTCGCAAATGCTTACAGAGATTACTCAATCACGAAAATGTTGGTGCGGAATTGCAACGGCAAGGGCTGGATCCTACAGAGCTGGGGACGCATTCAATGCGCAAAGGATCTGCCACCTACTGTAGCTCGGGAACCACCGCATGCCCATCATCCGCGTCCGTTCATTTACGAGCAGGGTGGTCGCTTGGAAATGTGCAAAACACATATCTGCGCTATGAGGCAGCAGGCGACATGCATGTGGGCCGCACAGCGGCGGGTTTGCCTACTGAAAGCTATGAATTTTCTATACTACCACCCCATTTTATGGAACGTGACGAAGTGGTGAAAAAAGGAATGCGAGTAATGTTTCCAGGACTTCCTGCATCACTCGAATACATTGCGGAATTTTGTTTAGCATCACTCACTTTTCATGTGGGCTTCATCAGAGACAAATGTTCCAAGATGCATCATATACACCAAACACCTCTTTTCCAAGATCCACAACTACTCATCGAACTGTCATCGCGGGTAAAGTGTGGATACGCAGACATCACTTCGCGTATACGGCCAACTGGTGTGCCGCCTCATGTATCCATTCTGTCTGAAATGCGCTCGCTACATGATGTCACACTATCAACGATAGAGAAAATTGAACGTGTACGAATAAATATCGTTCGAGATATTGTATCCGAGCTTGAGCAGCGTGCCATTGGTGCGGGCACAGTGACGTATGACGGATTGCAAGATGCAATTAAAAAAAGCTTGCGTGATGCTGGTATTGATGAATTGATACAGAGCATGAATGCACCGACGCAAAAAAATATTGACAAAGAAGACAATCGTGACTGTGAGAGAACGCTGAGTCATTTTTGGGGCGGGAAATTTCGTCGTGTTCCCGCAGATTTTKCAATCCCAGACTGCTCAGTGAGACACATGTGGATAATGTGGTGCTGTGGTATTGGCGACAAATTGCTACCTCCTTTTCGTTTGCTCGACGGTCGTGACATGCCCACACGAAAAGAGCAGAAAAAGTTGTGCGAGCTGAAATTCTTGATGCACCAAATAGATCGCCAAGCAGAATCGATGCATCTTTTGAATGCAAAGATGAGCATTGAAGAAGCAACGAATGTGTTTCTACAATGCAAGGATGTGGTTGACGTGGGTGAAACAACTCCATCTCATCGAAAACGGCGAAGAGGACAGCTCAGTTGGACAACAGTAGCAAAGTTAGTAAGAAAAAAACAAAAACACCCATATATATCTAGCATATAAACGTATAGCGTGTATTCATTGTTGCCACTTACTTGTGTTTTGTGAGTAGCGCTCACTGGCAATAATGTGCACATGACCATGTGCCTTCAGCGACGTGCAATCTAAAGCAGCAACGCATGAGCTGTCACTCGTTGGCGCTGCCGCTTTCGTGTCTTGTGTGTCGAAACAGGATCTGTTTTTGTTTGCACTAAAAGATTACTTTTGACGATCAGATAAGTACGAAAGAGAATATAAAATCCAACTGTTTGTACACTTGTCCAACAAATTCCGTCTAAGAATCATTT
>BCKE01000007.1:782699-875315 GCA_001600495.1 Pilasporangium apinafurcum
AAAACACCCATATATATCTAGCATATAAACGTATAGCGTGTATTCATTGTTGCCACTTACTTGTGTTTTGTGAGTAGCGCTCACTGGCAATAATGTGCACATGACCATGTGCCTTCAGCGACGTGCAATCTAAAGCAGCAACGCATGAGCTGTCACTCGTTGGCGCTGCCGCTTTCGTGTCTTGTGTGTCGAAACAGGATCTGTTTTTGTTTGCACTAAAAGATTACTTTTGACGATCAGATAAGTACGAAAGAGAATATAAAATCCAACTGTTTGTACACTTGTCCAACAAATTCCGTCTAAGAATCATTTTCACTTGGTACAAAATAGTATGCATTTATCAATTCATGTGAGTTTGCCTGGGAAATGATGCTTCAAATTTCTTCACTCAGGCATTTGGAACAATGTGGAGCAAACCGAGAAGAACTTATTCTGCAATTCTCGAAACTGTCTCAATTCGTGGTAAATAAGCGTACTGCGTGCGTTTTCGTAGTAAAGAAACTTGGTCACGATAGCTTCGGTGGCAAGCACCAACGCATTCCGAGCGGCCTGAAGCTAGCATTGCAAAATGAGCAAGGCATGCAGTAGCCAGATTAGGACCTGGATTATATTTATCCTTCCATTATATCGAGTGGAATGAGATTTATACCTTGACATCCCGTCGAACAATTGTTTCAGGTTTGTTCTTCTCTTTCGCGAGGCGAAGCTGTAAGAGGGATAGTCAGCCTCATAAATGCAAGAGTTTTTGACTATCGAGTTACTTTTTCATATTCATGGAGCTTACCTTCCGAACGGCAGAATCAAAATCGAGTTTGAGTTTTTCGCGTTCGTCCATTTCTTTCTGCAATGAAAAAAAATGCGTAAGTGAATAGGTGATGGCCAGATAGTTGAGGAATTGTAAAAAAAATACCTTAATCGCTAAGAGTAGCGCCATTTTCTTTTCAAGTGCCCCGACAACCGTTGTGAGTAAAAGCGCCTACAAATCCATGAGCATTGAAAGCCAGGTCAGTCGCATGCCACTAATGTATGCTAAACGAGCCAACTGGGCCTCAACAGCGTACCGCTAATTCTCTTGCATTGCTGTCCACAGTAGCCATGTTCCGCGGGAAATCTGCCTCGAATGTAACCCCACTAGCGCTGGAAATCTCTTGGTTAGAGAATGATGATAAAATCCCGGAATTCGCAATTTGGGCACTTTTCTCGCCGATAAGTGTTGCACCATGACCCAGTGCGATGATATTCATGGCAAAATTCTTAATATGTGTCATGACAGCAACCACGTGTTCGTGCAATTCCAAGTGCCTTGCACGAAGGACTGTGTACTCGGAATCATCCGAAGGTACTGCCTGGTTTAACTTTACAAGAATCTGCTGGATCATGCGTCGTTTGCCTGCTCGCAATGCCTCACGAAGCTGTTGTTTGCCATTCTCGCCTCCATTATTAGCAAGTGAGTCTCTGATAGAACGAAACTCTGGCTGCGCTTCCACTTTGACGTTGCTCCAACATTGTGGTGCTTGACCACCGCTGGGAGCTTCAGGTAGCTGCGGGACAATGTAGCTGCTGGAGAGGTTGCTGTTGTTGTCATTGAAGTTTGAGTCTTCCATGAATGTGTATCTTGGTACTACTCCTTTGTTCAATATCGTCAACACGAGCGGAAAGAAATGATCTCCGCCCAACAATCATGATGCCCCATGGCGCTTCCACAAAACTATTTTCAGGATTTGAGGGATGTTATGGCACTGGATAGATGAAAATAGCTACATATAACTACAATAGTACAGCGCGCGCATTTGCATCATTTTCTGTGTAACTCGTCAATTCGCCCGGATCTTACCCATCAAATCTAGCAAATCCTGCCACGATGTTCTCTTGCTTGTCTCGCTGCATTCATCCGATCGACCTTGGGCTTTTCAGTGTGGAAAGCCGTTTTTGAAGTGCTGGGTTCGTGGATACTTTTCATCCAACTTCTGATATGAGATTTGCTTTGCCAAAGCTGTACTCCAAACGTTTAATTTACTGGATTTAGCAATACATCCGCTAGGTAATATCTGTAAAATGTAGCTATGTAATTATTTTCTATTGACTAAGATTACCATAAATCATAGCTATTGTTGGTTAAAAGTAGTGGAGATGGCATGTAAATATGCACAGTTCATTGTAAATCGTACGGTTTTATGAAAAGCATGGTTGGGCTGGTCAGTCCTTCCCGATATGATTGTTTATTCGCTGACCAAAGCCAGGTGTCCTCGCAGAACGCGCTGCTTGAAAACACATGGAGAGTGCCGTACCCTCTAACTTAATACGCCACCAAAGTATATGCCTCTACATTTTGTGTCTAAAGGCATTTTGCCAATCTGACTCAATCAAACGAGCGTTTGTACCGAAAATTGGCGTCGCATTCGCGAGAAAGGGAGCAGCGCTGTGGGTGTGAAATTAACAGACGTTACTCCAACCACGCTATCATACTCGGTGGGTCTGAAGGCTAATCACTCGACCGTATCAACGAACTATGCCACAGAAAGAGTACTCGAACCATCGTGGTGGAAGTGGTGATTTCCACCGCAAAAGACGGCCATCCAAGCCACGAACTGTTCACGAAAACCATGATTATCTGGAACTGCATGACAGTGACCATTCAAGTGATGACAGCGGCAGTGCGCATCATTACGACAAACGTAGCCACCACAGCGGCTCTACGAAACGCTCCGGTAGTGACGGGAGGATGGAAAAAAGTACGACCTCCAGTGTCGGGAGCAGCGCTCATCGTTCACGTGTGCGGTTTGCAGCCCCTGCGGATAGCAGTGAAATCACGCGCATTAGCAGCAAAGCTGGCTTCCTGAAGAAACAAGCTGATAACGAGCAAGGAGCGTGGAACAAATACTACTTCGTGTTGCGTCCAATGACGTATCTCTACTACTACAATTCGCCGAATGACGAGAAGCCGCGTGGTATCATCGATTTGGAGTATCTAACCGACATCAAACGCAATGTAGACTGTGTGCAGCGCGCAGTTGGTGGGTCGGAGCGATGTTTCCGTGTCGCAGGCGCATTACCGAAAAGCCAACGCGACAAAACCGATAAACCGAAATTACGACCGCTCTACTTGGACACAGAAACCGAAGCCGAAGCGCGCGAGTGGATGGACGCCATTCGGCATCACCGGTTTCAGGGCAACCAGCAGCGGCAGGTGCAGGCGTTGACGATTCAATTGGCAGAGGCGGAGGAACGCATCGCAAAACTGACGGATGATGCCCGAACCGCAATGATATGTGCTGAGAGTGTGCGTGACAAGGCCAAGCGGTTGGTAAACCGATTGCGTGGAATTGAGAACGAGTCTGAGACTTCCAAGGATTCAATGGAGTCGTTCAGCTTTGATGATTCTGATTTCCATTCGTCTTTCCATTACGGTGATATCAAGACCACGATCAAGGACCTCGAATCTCTTGTTGATGATTTCCAGACTGAAATGGCCAATCAATCGCAAATGATCGAAGAGATGCGCGAGCGAGAGATACTGCTGGAGCGGAAGTTGCGTGAAGCCACAAAATTTGTTGCCCCCGAACGGAACATTGAACAGCTGCAGCTTCGGTCTGCAGCAGAGAAAATGGGGGAGCAGCCACAGGATGATGATAACGAAGAGGAAGACAGGGATGGTCTTGGCGAGCTGGGAATGGTCGAAACGCGGAAAGGAAGGTCCAAAACGTCTGCAGATATGCGTGGGCTGTTAATGAAGACAACCAGTTTCCTGTCCAAAAAAACTGGTGAAGACAGGGACCCGAATGCATCGTCACCAAAGCAACTACCCTCTGTTCTAGAAGATCCCACCGCTCCTGGTGCTACCAAGAAAACGTCTGGCTTCGTTAACCCATTCAGGAAACGCGCCGCGACGAGTGTAACAGCTTCAGCTAGCGACACAAACATGCCATCGCCTACAATACAACCGCACGAACGTCCATCAAGCGGGGTTTATCCGCCAGGGTATAAGCTACCGAGTGGATGGACAAGGCGAGAAAGTCGTGCCCACCCAGGCGAATTTTATTACGCACATGTGTCCGGCTGGACAACGTGGGAGTTACCCACAGAAGGTGAGATTGTGTATGACGAAAACGCTGATAGTGATGACGATGGCACCGGTGAGTTCTATGGTGGTCCCGTTATTGGATCACTGGGTGCTGCTCGGAAAGCGGTTGAACAAGCCGAAGAAGACGCGGCTGTGACTGATGGAAAGCGGCCAAAATTGAAGAAAGGCTGGAAGTTTAAATTTCCCAAGACGTTTGGCAAAGCGGCATCAGCAGACCCAGCGCCGGTGGCCCCAGCGGCAGCACAAGATTCAGACATGATTGTCGAGCACGATGATGGTCGTGTAGAATTTTAAAAGAGGAAATGAGAATGCGCTACATGCATGTGGCCCTCCTTGCCTCATTGGCTCAGTAGTATCGTGTAGGTGTTGAAATTTTTGTTGAAGCAAGAGAAATGACGTAATACAGTGTCAAACGTACAAATTCCAATGTGTCTTTATTCATCTCATAGCTACTCCCGCTTCCAATCGCTTGCATTCCTCTTACGTTGCCTCGCTATCAAATAGCTGGTCGGTCTGATCATCCAATGTCAACGCGCAGCTCATGTTGCCGATGAATCCTTCCACATCCGCTCCATCTTTAATTCTTTTTTTTCTTTTTTCTGTGTGGTCGTGGGTCTTCGATCTGTATACGTTTCTCTTTCCCGCTTGTATTTATCCACATAAAGTCCATAAGGCAGCACGCGTTTTATTCCTGGAAACTCGGCAACTTGCGGCGCTCCTCTGAGGGGAACTTGACATGGTTCTGTCGAGAATATAGGGCAAGGGGGAGGATCGCGGCGGTCATGAAAACAAGAGCCAGACCCGTCTTGCGCTGCCAGTGCTTGGTCTCCAGCCACCACCCGCCGGCGGGGGACCATGTCGCCTTCGGATACGGGTACTTATCAGGGCCGCTCATTTCTCCTCCTCCTGCTTCGTTGCTGCGTCCGAATCAATGGGCAACAATAAAACCTCAAGTAACCAACCGTCCCGGTGGGCTGTGCAACCCAAACGATAAAAAACCTCCAAAGTGGAATAGTGCCCCTCCCATAATATCTGTCTAAAAACGATGTACAAATACCTTAAACACTGTAATTGCAGAAAGTAGTATACTGTAGTTACATAATTAATAACCCCACGAGGGTCAATTCGACATAATCAAATAGAAAAGCAAGGCAGCAAAAGCAATATTTGGCCACGAAATCATGCAAAAAAAAGAGGACACACATTCACGAGAAAGAAAACAAAACGACCTGGTCTATACTAGCCTCATCTGTCTTTGTCTACTAAACCTACTGGTACGTCTTTCGTTTGCCCATGCGTTCAAATTGAGACACCATACTACAGGTACGCGCCGCCAAATCACGGGTCTTGTCAATGACCTGACGGTAAACCGAGTTCTGCGGGGCACCCATGACAATAAGTCCTTCCTGAGAATCAATTTTCGCATCCAATCGCGCATTGCGAATCAAATTCACAATCCATTTCTCAGTCTCGCCGTCCTCTTCCATGGCCAACTTACTGGACAGCATCTTCATGTCAATGGTACGATGCACACGACAGTACATTTCAAAGATCGTCAACCGCGCAGCCTCCATGAAATCGGTCATGTTCTTCTCGTACAAGAAGAAATCGCTCGCTAGCACCACTTCACATTCGCGCAGCTTCTCCTGCGAGGACTCAAAGTCAAAGTTCACAAAGAGACACTCGACAAAATCAATAATCGGATCACGGTAGGTCTTGTCATCGACGCGGAAGATACGCAACAGCTCCTTCGTCAAGTTCCGACGACGTTTGTGCAAGATGACACCCGCCGATAAATATCGCAGTAACCACGGTGCATTGCTCTGAATAGCTTCCACACAACGCGATTGCAACATGAAGTCGACAATGGCATCCCGTCCATCTTCATGCCACGCAAACACAAAGAGCGACCAGTGTAGCAACCATGTGCGCTGTTGCAATTGCTCCACAGGCGACATAATTGGCTAACAACGAGACAACACATACATGTGTATAAAAGTTAGTTTCCAATTCAGCAATTCAAACATAAAACAACAACCAACAGCGTACACTGTTTTCGATGACGTCGTTGATGCGCGAAATGTCCGCAAGCGCATCTTCCCATCGGAAAATCAAGATTTCTGCCGCCAATTTACCCCACAATGCATTCAAATATTGTTGCGACGAGTTCGGGATCAATACGCCATAGTACGTCAAGTACGTCAAGCAATCCTGATAGTTGCCACATTCGTATTGCAACTTGGCATATTTGTACAGCCCATCAAGCACTCCCGGTGTGATCTGTACCCATCATATAAAATCATGTCAGAACGAAAAAACGTCCCTGTCGACGACTGAAACAGTTGCACCACTTCTAAACCGATACTTACCCCTTCGTGTTGCTCCAAATAGCTGGCAGTTAACAAATTTTCGCTCTGGAGCTGCATGATCTTTTCTTCATCCTCAATTAACTCCAACATCAGTCGGCACTCGTTCTTAGCATAACTCAGGCTGTCTAGAATGGAGCCGCGGCGCTCTTCGAATTCAGTAGGTACGTCAGTCGTGTTGTGCAGGTTCTGGTAGATCTCCACGGCGAAATCGGCCATGTTGGTGGGTTTGAGCAGCGACAACTTAGCGGCCATCAATTGCGATTCTTCGTACAATTCGTTGCTCGACAGGAAATCGATTAACGGGAACATAAAATGCAGATCCATGAACGGTGCTAGCGTATTGGTCAAGTCATATTTCGCATCGGGGAGCACACTCGGTGCCACATTCTCTTCGGTCGCCATGTCGATGGGCGTAGGATCCTTCCTTACCACGTCAATCCTTCCTGCTTGGTGAAGCACGCGGTCTAAATGAGTGGCGTGGCGGTTTTTWCACATTCTTTTTTTTACGTCTTCACGAGTAATTACTTTGATATAGTCTTATATAAAAATGGATACTGTAATTTTATATTAAATTTGGGATACTGGTTAAGTTCACCTTTTTTTCTTAACCTTTATTTCCTCAATTCTCCCACCAATGGAATATGCTTTGACGTATTTTTCCTCTCTATTGATAGAGACTTGTTTCCAATTCTTCGTAATGATCGCCATTCTTCTTTTCAAGAATGAATGCAAAGCAATGACAGTACATGCCTGAGGAGATCGAGTGTGTGAAGAATCAAAGGGATTGTTCAGAAAGCATGGCACGGTAGTATCAGTGCAAAAAGAAGACAAAGACCACACATACAAATGTGAAGAACACTATACAACAAAGACTTATTCTCAGTGTGGAAGAATCAACCACACAATCAACCATCAGAAAGTCTTTCAGTTCCCTCACTCCAAGCTCGTTCTCAATAGGGATGTCAATGCTGTGAAGAACATCTTTCTTAAGAATGAACACCTACTCTCCTGGATTCATCGACTTCAGATGTGGGAGACGCCTACTCTGCGGTCGTCTAGTCTAAGCTAGCTTTTGTTAGTTAAGTCGGACCAAACAAAAACGGTTAAGCTTAAAAATTGAACATGAACTCAACTTGAAGGCATGGCGTTTGCATTATTGATTCGGTGGTTCCTAGCTCTATAGGCTTAATTGCGAAGGACTATGAGGTTTCTGGATATTCCAATACCGCTCAAAGAAGTTGCCAATGCCCGGGCGAATGTTGTTATCGTCGTCCACAGCTTTGTCCATCTGGCCCGTGATCATCGCCACTTCAGGGAAGTGCTGGTAGACGTAGTAGAGGCCTTGGATTGAGCTAAGCAGTGTCACGAAATAAATATTGGACGGTACAATGCGCTTCTCATGCACCAGATGGTGTAGCACCGCACACGCTTCTTTACCAGTAGCACAGAAAATGTCGAACAATAATATAACTTGACGCGCATCGATGGGTGGGATTTGCGCATGAATGTGGCTTCTCGGAGAGCCACTAACGTCTTTGCCATCTGCTTTACCCATCGAAATTACGCCTGTGGGAGCGGCTGGCTGAATCTCTGAGAAAGAACGAAGTAGCACCAAGCCCTTTTGCTCCATCGAGATCCCACAGATATCTTGTTCATCCACGGGGAGTGCACCACGA
Organism: Pilasporangium apinafurcum; assembly: GCA_001600495.1. Classification (NCBI taxonomy): domain Eukaryota; phylum Oomycota; class Peronosporomycetes; order Pythiales; family Pythiaceae; genus Pilasporangium; species Pilasporangium apinafurcum. Next base: position 790,826 of record BCKE01000007.1, read on the forward strand.
AAATTATCACCATACGATGTCTTGATCTCAACTTCTTGTCGAGGCAAACAGGTTAGAACTTCTTCGATCAGGAGATGCATTAATCGATTGGCTTTCACTTGGAATGATGGGGCTTGGCTTTCTTCGTGTCTTAGTGCATTCAGCAAGAGTTTGACTGCATGTGATGACATGGAGGCTTCATGGACAAGAAATGGCTTGCTCTTCCATCGTGACTGCATGGCTGGATGGTGAGACGATGGTGGTGGTGGTGGTGGTGGAGATGCTGGTGGCGGAGATGCTGGACGTTGTGGCTCGTGTGATGGTTCCTCAGATCCACTGTAGTCCTCACTGGAGACTTGATCGCCATCTTGAGCATGCTTGGATATGGGGGTGCTATCACTGTGGATAGAGACAGCAGAAACATCAGGAAGAGGCGTTGTCTCGGCTGCATGCTTGGCGCGCTGTCTCTTTGGATGCTTGGATTTTGGATCTCTATCCACACGTGTCAATACCTCACGTCGGTTCTTATACAAATTACAGATCGCGGCACGACTAACCCCATATTCTTTTGCGAGTGCGACTTGCTTCTCACCGGCTTCGATACGGCTGATAATGGCACGACGGTCGCCTTCGCTCAAGTAACGCGACGTGCGTTCACGTGGAGGTGGTGGATGTGTTGGAGGTTGACTACTACCATTTTTTGTGTGGCTTACAGTCTGATAGCCAATGGAGAGATCCATGCTCGATCGACTAGATACTGAATCTATACTTGACCGTCCAATGGAATCGACACTATTTCGAATACGGTCTACGCTGTGTTGTCCATATACTCCCTCACCCATCTTGGTATCTGTATATCGTCGATGGTTGTTGTCGCGATTATTCATATCATGCATCTGAGCAAACGTTGTCATTGTGGACGGCAAAATCCGTGGTTGGATGGAGGGTGCTGAAGCATGAAATGGAGTCTGTTTGGAGCTGTTGGGTTGATAGGTACGATCACTCCTGGCAAACTGATCGCCATATGTGGTGGTGTGTTGCTTCCGCTTACGGTGTGTTCGTCGTTCTTCATCATCTTCATGGGTGTGCGCATAGAATTTCGTGACAGAGGGTAAGAGACGAGTGCCATCGTACGGACGAGCCACTGCGGCACCATACAAAGGAGAACTCGTATACACACTATTCACTGGCCGCGCATCCACTTCATCTAATGACGAGGATGGTGGTGGACGCAGGAGCATGGAGAAGTTGGGTAATGGATGTACCATCATTCGATAAACTGAAAGCTAAAATGACTCGTACGTATCTCAGGTGGGTAGTGAGTGGGAGTTCGATGATCGCAGAGTGACAAGAAGAGTCGGTGGGACTGCCTTCTCCTCCGCGTGCAGTCTATGGCTTGCTGACTGAGGGATTTTCTGGATGTGGTAGAGTGGATACAGCAATTTAGGATGGGAAAGGGGAAGGAAAAGCCAACGTTTAGTCTTTCGATATACCGTATTTCCCCTATTGTGCACAAACGTATGACGAATTAGTGAAATAAAAACGGATACAGCTGTTAAGTCGTACATTTAGCTTATTCTTTATATATATACAACAACAAAAAAAATGAACCCTGGTTGGGTTATTTTTCAGAACAGCGTTTCTCATCAATTGGTAACGAACTACGACATATCAAACAAAGAAGCACGGTCATCTTCTTCACAGTCACAAAAAAAATGCACTAAAAAGGAACTTTTTGTTTACTAGGATCTTAGAGAAATAAACTGAACAAATCCAAGGTAAATCACTGGACCAGCACTAAGAATAAAAGACTACAAGTTTTGACCGAACACTAAATTGTGGGGTTTTGTTATGAGCTTCCCAAACCGTCGGTTTGTTGGCTGTATACATACGATTCCGCAATTTTGCTTGTCCTTTTTCATGAAAAAAATTCCATGTGTAAACGTTGTACTGTTCCATGAATTATTGGCTGAACGGACTTCCGATGTATGGCAAACTCCACAATGTCTCTTTTGTGTGTGTAAACTGGCTCTGTTGCAAAACTTCAACAGTTTTCCCATTCACCGCACCATTCCACATCCTGAAGGAGTGCTGATGAACCAATACAGTAAGCTTTGCCGAGCTGAAGGCGGTTGCATGGTTTCACGGGGAAGTCGAAGACAAAGTAAACATTTGTTGCTATATTCATTGCGCATATTTGTTTATGGCAAAAGGTTATCGGTGGATAAAAGATTTGTTATCCCCGAGATTTCTGTGTATTTACAGAGTTAACTGGGTCTAAAAAGTTGCTTTTGTAAAATATGAATTGTTTTCTTCTCGCTATGGTTTTGGTGTTTAGGTTACGTACAGTAGAGCAAGTACTGTTATGACGTGCATTTCAATGATTGATTATAGTTTTAAATCAACTTTTTACACGTCATCAAAAATGGTACACGCACATCTCCCATGAATAGGATGTGAATCAAATTCAAACCAGACGCTGGTGTTCAGGTTAGTAGCAAACAGATTATGAAGTCGTCCAGTTGCAGTGGGAGAGAATATTTCTCAGTAACTGTAGCCCCATGCCCATTCACCATAGCCTAGATATCAAAAGATGCATCAAAAATGACTATTGTCTATAACATTTTCTCCACCGACTCTGGGATAGACGAATACAGAGTGCTTGAGGATTTCATGCGTAAAAGATTCATTTTAAAAAAAGTTGTGCCTATCCCGTATACTTTGTGCTGTAGCATCATATCATGTTACAAATTTTTCATCTACGGCATGATGTAAACAGACGCACTAAACAAACAGCAGATTAGATGAAGTAGATTCATGTCTACCAGCTGCATGAACCGATGATTGGCATCAACAATATATCCATACATATGGGTGTACTGATATACCACGCAGACACCCTATTCTCACAGTAAACAACTTTCTTGGATGCTTATGCCACTTGAGCAATGCTTTCTTTTGCTATCACCAAGAAACGGCAGCCAACAAATCCAATTACATTTGAAATTTTCTTTTCCAGATTCTCTGAAAAATTTAAAACATAAATGCCAGCAACACCGGCAATGCCACCGTGTACGCACATTTTGTCAATAGACTGGTTTAACCTATGACGACAACCTGTAAACTCGCTTCGGAACATCGTGCAACCGTTTAATCATACAGAAAAAGTCATCTTTACCCCTAATCTTTCATCAGCTAATACCATTTTCACTCAGTCATCAAATGTCGTCAATTGCAAAATGGATAAGCGATAACTCCAACCAGCAGCTGAAGAAGTGTGCGTACACACATCATCCATACGCAACTGCCTTCACATCATACTATCCCCTCTCTACGACACCCATCCACTCAAGTTAATGACCCTCTCTCTCTTACTCTCTCTTTTTTTTCCTCTCTTTGTTTCCGTCTCAGATAGTTTTTAAATGCGAGAGGTCATGTTGGTACGCTGCAAAAGATCCGCAAACGGCTGAAGCTTCATGGCCAATTTCAGATTGCCCTGCAACTTGAGTTTTTTGCGGAGCAGCGCCTACGTATGTAACGAGAAAACATGATGTAGTGATGTGAGTAAGGTCCAACACTTGATCTGTTCGTCATGTTGGTTGAGGTTGATGTGTGTTGCTCAAGATCGTCACCACTTCTTTCCCATCTATCCTTGCAAATCGTGTGGTAACAGGAAAGAGCCATGCAAACTCAACCTACAGACCCATGTATGATATTTTATACAGTATAAAGTACATACCTGCTGCAAACGAAGCTTGCCCGACGCCAGATCCAAGAAATCTTGCTCCTCCATGCGAATTTGGAGATCCGGAGTCAAACGCGGATCCTTCCCAGGCAGGACGCTTACTTTGCCGTGCACAAGTGATATCGTCCAAATTTCCTTATTGATGTGCCACTCTAGCACGCCTGAAATTTGCTTAGTGAGCACTGGCCCTTCGACGTGCAATGTCGCACGCAATCGGTCAAAAACGTCAGCACATTCCTGTGATCGAGATGTCGTGAGGGACGCAGGTGCAGACGTGACATTGCGCATCATGGGCTCAAATGACTCTTGCGTTGTTGTTGGATGAGTCACACGACTAAAGTCGGCCACATCACGCCACTGTTCTGCCACAAGTTCCGGTGTGAATTGCGTTGGGTCTGTTGGGAATCCCACGCCGTGTGTGCGTTGCAAACGTAATTTGCCTACCCACCCACCGCCAAGCTATTTATTATCCGTTGAATGCAAAAAAATAGCGTACAGCAATGTCCCGTCACATAGCCAATCATACGAACGTGATTGCGTCGAGAGCAGATCCATAAGCAACATAGTGTCCACAGGAATAAGCATCAAATCAATCATGTCATCAAATAAAGAATAATACACACACATACCTCGAACAACTGCCCTGCTTCACGACAACTTGGATGACACAGATAGACCACAATTGGCGACGTGAGCTCAGGTATTAGCGCATCGTGAACATCTTTCGGCCAAACCGGCTGCGTAAGGCGTGTCCCAGCTACTGGGCAAATCGCGTTGACGTGAATATTGTACTTGACCCCTGGAGACGAGTTACAGAAGGAAATCGAACACCGATATCAGTCATAGTTGACCTAAAAATAATGCTAGAGTTGATGTTACCTTCGCGGTTCAAGGCAACTGTAAACCCGACTAGACCCATTTTCATAGCGGCGTAGTTCACCTGGCCAAAGTTGCCATACAATCCAGCACCGGAGACACAGTTCAGGATACGTCCATACTTTTGTTGCCGCATCACAGGCCAAGCCGCTTGTGTGACAATGAAAGTGCCAAGCAAACTCGATCGGTACACCGCATCCCTATGAGAAAATACACATGATACATCATTGTTACTTCTTCAAAGATCACCTCCGTGCGCAAGTTTACAACCACTTTACCAGCTTTCCACGGTCATTTTTCGGAAGGAACCATCCCGAATAATTGTTGCGTTCTACAAGCATAAAAAAAGAAACCATTATCATCACTCAATCAATCCGTGTTTCATATCCCCTGGTCCCCTGTATCCATGTACATTGATCAAGATGTCGATCCGCTGGAAATTCTTCATGGCAGTAGCGACAATTTCAGCGCCATCTGTGACCGAGTGGTAATCTGCTACCGCAACACCACCTTTCAATTGGATTTCTTCAACGACCGAGTCTGCCAATGAATGGTCGGGGTCGTTGTCGTTCACGATCACACGTACGCCACGTGCTGCCAATGCGAGTGCCCACGCCTTTCCGAGACCCCTTGCAGCACCGGTGACGATCGCTACCTGTGCATCCTTCCCTTCACCAAACCTCAGGATCTCCATTGCCGGCCTTCTTTACTCAAATTTACGCTGGTTGAAGAAGAATTGATCGAATCGTCCAAAACCGATATTCCATATTTTCATCCAATCAGAAGGTAGTACGGTAGTAAAAGTGTAAATATGTATACAAATGTTCGTATGGGACAGCAATATGATATATAATAAATCATTTGTGGACACAATACACTCAAGACCGTACTTGTACAGGATCATTTCTATAGTACCTTCTTTTCTACTTGGTTTTCCAACGTAGACAATCTCAATAACTTTGATGATCGTATCGGACTCCATTCATTGAATCGGGATGTCGGCGGGTTTTACGTTTTGGGTTTTTGGCTCAAGATGTTCCCCATTGATGAACGTCCGCTTGTCGTTATTCCAAGGCAGCGTGAGTGAATGGAGTGATATGAGAAGTTATTGACTTTCTCTTTTTTTACAAATCCAAATTTCTTAACCTTTATTTTCCCACTTCTTCCATCAATGGAATATGCTTTGACGTATTTTTCCTCTCTATTGATAGAGACTTGTTTCCAATTCTTCGTAATGATCGCCATTCTTCTTTTCAAGAATGAATGCAAAGCAATGACAGTACATGCCTGAGGAGATCGAGTGTGTGAAGAATCAAAGGGATTGTTCAGAAAGCATGGCACGGTAGTATCAGTGCAAAAAGAAGACAAAGACCACACATACAAATGTGAAGAACACTATACAACAAAGACTTATTCTCAGTGTGGAAGAATCAACCACACAATCAACCATCAGAAAGTCTTTCAGTTCCCTCACTCCAAGCTCGTTCTCAATAGGGATGTCAATGCTGTGAAGAACATCTTTCTTAAGAATGAACACCTACTCTCCTGGATTCATCGACTTCAGATGTGGGAGACGCCTACTCTGCGGTCGTCTAGTCTAAGCTAGCTTTTGTTAGTTAAGTCGGACTCAAACAAAAACGGTTATTACAAAGGGCACCGAGAATGTCACTCTTTTGCCAGGACGTAAATCCTACTGTGACATTCTCGATGTTCTTAGTAATAATACGGAGGCACAGTACGATCAAGCTCGGATGTTGATTGTTTAGTAATGAGAAACGAGCGATAGTTTACGACAAGTGTCGCTTTAGTGCCATAGGTTGCTAGGCGATAGCTGGACTCCATTGGAGTCTCCAGTATTATTACCTAGGGTGGCATTTTCGTTGCGCATGGTAATAAGAAAACATTAGGTATAGGAATTTGTATAGTTAGCTGCATTTGAACAATACTCGAAAAACCGTACTTTATAGAATTGTGTAGATCTGCAATGTAACAGAGATTCATTACATTATTGAGTTTACATAATTGGCTATTACTCTCCAATAATCACCAATCAAAAACTTTCTATTTTTGTTTATTGGTCAATATTATCAATTGTTACCCAATCGGTGCTATTTTGAAGTTTAAGATATTTACCAATCAAATGTAATAACGGGGCTTTTTACTATTTTGTAAGATTTGTGATATCATCCAACGTTTAATAAAAGGAAAAATTGCAAAAGGTGACACAAATCGAGTATTCATGTGAAAGGTAATACAAATTGTTTTAACAAGCAATCCGCAAGTCAAGGGAGCCAAAAACAGCCTAATTCTTAGGTTGGCCAAAATCCAAAAAATCCGCTATTCGTGCTCTACGAAAATGTGTGGCAGTTCGAAACAGATCCGTCCAAGAAAACTTGTTTCCCGTGATTATTATCCAAGTCGTAGCATCCAGAGAGGAGAACTGGTACGACAAAATTTGCATTTTCTGTCAGATGGTCATCGATTTTGCGATTCTCAAGGTCGTTCAGAACATAAAAAATACCACAATACCATTTTTGTCCAATGATATACTCTGTAGCACATAGTATGGAACTCAAGTGCTGAAGAGTGGCTTAAGACACCAACAGTATTGCACCAATAACTCGAAGATTGCCGCCAAATTACTTGGACGACAAACACTCTTGACAATATTAGAGCTCATTTTATTCAATATGGTTAGGGTAAATGACATATATGAAACGAATTATGAATCAAAAGAAATAAAAACGATGACCATCAAGCTAAAACAATGCCAAAATGGAAGCGAATACTCATCTTTGACTGCTAATTACTCGACAACCACTAGTTCGATTTGAACGCTGTTTGCTTTGTTCATCATTACAAATAAAAAACTATCCTATGCCAAAATATTATGTGCTAAAAGGCAGTTGCGGATTTTTTGAGTTTAGGAAAACAACTGAAAACTGGCACCGTTGGCTCGCGGATTGCTTGTTAAAAATCTACCTTAGTATTTCTTACTGCCACTGTGCTGTAAATTACGGAATCCCTGAAGAGTTACAACACTTTCAACGAGTCTTTTAGCTCTTATTTTGTTTAGAAAACGAATTTTAAGCAATAAAATGACATAATCAACGAAAAAAATCGTGGGCTATCAGCTAGTGGTAGTTTCAGCAAAATCAATCCAGTATGCAGAAAGATCTATCTGAAGCAGTTACAATGACAAAGGAGGAACCTAAAATAGTCTTTACCCTCCATACCACTCAGATCTCCAGCACAAATGAAAAATGTGGGGGAAGTAAGAAGACAGTATATTAAAGTAGCTACCTTCGAGGATGTGTTCGAAAGACTGCAAGTAGCATTCTCACAATTGGCTGCTATACAAGTCTAGGGGGTGTATTGACAACGTGATTTTTGATTGACAGAGAACTGTAAATTATCATGTGTGTATGTGTTTTCAACTTACCAGATTGTCTTGATGTCGGTGAGATATGGCAAATAACCAAGTAAAAAAGGATCATGGATGGTGTCGTGCATTGTGAAAAAGGATAATGCTGTAACTCTTCAGGGATTCCGTAATTTACAGTACTGTGGCAGTAAGAAATACTAAGGTAGATGTTTAAAACAATTTGTATTACCTTTCACATGAATATTCGATTTGCGTCACCTTTTGCAATTTTCCCTTAATAAAATATCAGTCGCCCAGTCAACATTCAAGTGTCCGGTCCAGTTTTGCAGAAGAATAAATCGTAATTGATGAGTGATTCAAAAAATTAAACAAAGTCAATACTTTTATTTTTAGCTTTTTCCAAGAACTGCGTCTTAGTACTATTTTAAATTATTAAATGACGCTAATTCGTCTAGTGTCGCACTAGCTCCTCTCACCACGACACTCATCCAAACAATTCACTTCGGGAAGATACATACATTCTCTCAATACTCCTCTCGCTCAGTGGTTCCTCCATTAATCCATTTACGATGAGCCAACGCTCCAGTGTACGAAGCAGCGCCGTAGTCGTTGATCACGATGCCTCCGTCACCAATACACCGGTCATAAAGAACTCTCCATCGTGCTGTGCCGCGTTCGTGCAGATTCTCGCGGGTGAACGCAAGATAGACCATGTCGCGACCGTTCTAAAAGCTTCGTTGGGAACCAACATCGTCATTGTGTTGACCATGACGACTGTCGCTATCACCAGCCATTCATTGGCGCTGCTCTCAGCTTTAGTAGAGAACATGGTGGATCTCTTTGTTCAGGGGTTGCTCTGGTACGCGGGGACTCGATCAGGGAAGAAGCAAGACTATGCAAAGTATCCTGCGGGCACGTCGCGCTTCGAGCCAGTCGCGATCATCGTCGCTGCCAGCATTATGGTGTTGGTGTCGGTCACGTTCATCCAGGAATCCATTTCTAAATTGTACAGTGGTTTTCACAAAGGTGAGCCAGAAGCACCTGATCTTTCCACGGCGGCAATTGTGATCGCAGGGCTTGCGGTAACCACGAAAATCGGACTCATTTTCTACTCGCGGTGGGTGTTGAAGTCAACGTTCTCTAGCGCTGTGGAGGCAATCCACCAGGACAACAAGAACGACGTTGTGAGCAACTCGTTTGCGGTCTGCGCCTATGTCGTTGCATCTGTGAATCCAGATATGTGGTACGTCGATCCGGCTGGTGCCATGCTCATTTTCCTCTGGATCATGGTAGTCTGGGCCAGAATGGCCAAGGAACAGGTCAATCAGCTCGTTGGTGTTTGTGCCAGTGAGGAATTCATTGACGAGGTCAAGGACCTGTGCAGCCGCCACCATCCTGACATGACGCTTGACATCGTGCGCGCCTACCACTTTGGCTGCAACTACCTCGTGGAGTTGGAAGTCGTTGTGCCTGCAGATATGTCGGTCAAGACAGCGCACGACATTGCGCTGCAGTTGCAATTCAAGGTCGAAAACCTCGAAGAAGTTGAGCGTGCATTCGTTCATGTCGATTATCAATCGCGTGACTATGATGAACATGTCGTCTCTCGTGAACAAGACGCGCTGTTGACGTACGCGGGCTATCAGCTCCAACCGCTGCAAGTACCTGAGACGTACACGGCAGTGCCGATGTGCGATGACGAAGCGAAGCGAGAGAGTTCCTATGCGCTCAGCGTTGACGAAATTCCACAAACACCAGTACATACTACTAGTCCCGTGGCTGCCTTTTGTGAAATCAAAGAGTAAGCTTTGGAAAAGATTACGTTTCCGTAATGGTGGTTTTCCATTACCGTTTAATTGTGCAAGTGATTTTCGATGTGTTATCACCTTACATATACAACCACACTGTTTTCATTTTCTACTGTTTGATTTGTTTTGTGTGGGTATATATGATATCGTTTACTGCTGCTTTTGGTCTTTGGGCTTGGGCATGACACGGCGAAGAATGGGGGTGAGTACGGCGTAGATGGCGGCCGTCAGCACCGGCATGACCGCAAGCCACATGTAGATGGCGTGGATCAGCGTGAAGCGGAAGGTTAGCAGCGTGTTAATCGTGTCTTTTTTTACGTCTTCCATAAATTGAGAGACAGAAAAATCGCCGACCCCATTTTCTCCACCACCAAAGAATGTATTGCCATAGTAACTGCAAAGAAGTCAACATCCAACCGTCATCAGCCATCTTGTTGCAACTTATAGTGTACAAATAGGCAATACTCACATGAATAATGGCACCAATGCAATGTTGAGAGGCGTGCAGAGGTAGTTTGTCAGCATCGCTGCCACAGGATTCAAACGAAAGACAAAGATCGCGAGCATCACCGGCAAGGTTGTCACACCAGGAATGGGGAAAATACCTATCCAAATTACATGCACCATACAAACAAGCGATTCGTGTAGTGATCTAGCTGCATGCACATACAACATAGGATATGCATAATATAATCAAAGAAATTGATTTTACCTCCAGAGATCCCAAAGGCCATGGCGAGTGCAATGCTTTCCGGTGAAGCTATGGGGAGTAAATCATGGTAAATTCTTGTCAAAAAAGCAGCAAGCACAATAATTAGGCATCGCACCTCCGGACTTCAGCAGCTTCACGACCGGTTTCTTCACTTTTTCTTCAAAGAACGCACTCATGAGTCCCAGTTTGTATATAACTTGCTTCCGATTGTCGTGGATCTCTCGAATCCAACTTGCAAATGATGCAGCTTGCATTGCTCATTCCGCGACTTCATAAAGCCACTTAAGTAAAATACTGATGTACGATTGGTCAATATTCATGTCTCTCCTGATCTCCAAAATAAAAAAAGTACACACACCAAATTTGTTCTTCAAGAGCTCTTCACTTGCTACCCATAGGAAGTTGTCGAGACGGAAGCGATGGCCGGCGGGACGTTTGTATTCCCCGTGGACGACGAACCGCCTGGACCAGCAAAAAACGGCAACACAAATGGAGATGATCTTATTCCCACCGTACCACCAGAGGGGAACCCTAAGTACCTCTACCTGCTCATCTGTTGCTCCACCATCGGCGGCTTCCTCTTTGGCTACGACACAGTGCGTGTGGATTACTTATTGATTGCTCTGTTCTCTATATCGCAATCATTTAATAGTATGCATGCTTTGTAAGGGTGTAATTTCCGGCGCGTTGGTGCTATTGAAAAGTCCTGAGGTGTTTAACCTTACAGCCATTCAGAGTGAAAGTGTAGTGTCGGCAGCAATCTTTGGTGCCATTGTCGGTGCAGCACTGAGTAGCTGTGGGAATCATATGTTTGGTCGAAAGCCAGTCATTCTGTTTTCATCATGTATGTTCACATTTGGCTCGCTGCTGATGGGCACAGCGGAAACTTTCATGGCGTTGCTCTTTGGACGTCTGATTGTTGGGTTGGGCGTCGGTTTCTCGTCTATGGCAGGTATGTCAAAAGGAGTAGCGCTTTAAGTATCTCTTTCCATACTAATGACATGCGATCTGCTGTGCAAAGTCCCTCTGTACATTGCGGAAGTGTCACCACCTCACGTCCGTGGTCGACTAGTATCGCTCAACACGCTCTTAGTGACAGGTGGTCAGTTTTTTGCATGCGTACTGGACGCGCTGCTGAGCGAAGTAAAAGATGGATGGAGGTTCATGCTCGGACTGGCTGCTCTGCCTGCGTTGTTGCAGTTTCTTGGTTTTATATTGCTACCAGAATCGCCACGCTACCTCGTCAACAAAGGAAAGAAAGAAGCGGCGTGGACTGCATTGGTGAAGATCCGTGGCACTGATGATATTGAGACGGAGTTTAACCACATTGAAGCTGAAGTCCAGCGCCATCAGAAGCAGAAAGTCGATCTTTGGCATGATCTGCGCGTGCCGAGCGTTGTTCGTGCGATGACACTTGGCTGTTTCCTGCAGGCACTGCAACAACTGTGCGGGATCAACACAGTAATGTATTACGGCGCCTCGATCATCCAAATGGCCGGGTTCACCGACCCATCAACCGCTATTTGGCTTTCTGCAGTGGTGTCATTCAGCAACTTCCTCTTCACGTTTGTTGGGATTTATCTCGTGGATCATTCCGGGCGCCGATTGCTCACACTCTGGAGTCTTGTCGGTGTGACGCTGTCACTGTTGGCTCTTGGTGCTAGCTTTTATGCGGCGGAAGTGAACTCCATGGACGTTACTGCACCTACCTCAGGCGCCTGTGCCGGTATTTCCAGCTGCTTTGATTGTGTCGCTAACGCTGCCTGTGGATATTGCGCGAGTGGTGGGAATCTCTCACCATTTACTCGCCCTGGGCAATTGATTGATAGCATCTGCATTGAAGGTACCGCGGAAGTGGCAGCGTGGAATGCTTGCCCGACTGAGAGTTGGTCGTACGCGTCTTGCCCAGGCGATAGTCGACTTCCCGGGTGGCTGATCTTCGTGACGCTGTTCATTTACCTGGCTTGCTTCGCCAGCGGGATGGGGTGTATGCCATGGACCATTAACGCCGAGATTTATCCGCTGAACGTACGTAGCTTCGCGTTGAGTATGGCCACGTCGGTGAACTGGGTCTCGAATCTCGTAGTGTCCTTCACATTCCTCTCCATCATTGAGTTGTTGGCGCCTTACGGAGCCTTTTGGCTGTATGCCTGCATCGCTTTCCTTGGATTTCTCTACCTCTACAAGGAGCTACCAGAGACGAAAGGCTTGGCACTTGAGGAAATTCAGCAGATTTTTGACAAGCAAAAGCAATATGCAAAAATTGACAAATAATAGACGCAAACGAAATAGATTTTTTTCGGAGCTGATTATGAAATAAAATTACACATAACATGCAGAGCAGCTTCATTTATCTTTCCAAGCTGTTGGCACGACAGAATTCTTCCTTTTGGAATTATATCGACAACAGCGCGGATGCTTCCGCCATCGAAGCGACAAAAACAGTCCTTCCAACAACATTCTTATCACACACATGCTGTATCTTGGCGCTTCTACTCCTAAATGAACGCCAAAAGATCAGGTCAATACGGCTCGTCAAATTAGCAGCCGTCTCATTCGCGCAACTTGAGGTTCTTATAGCGTTACTGGCTCCAGCGTGCGTGGATCTTGGACATACTCCTTCAACGTGTGTGTCATGCGAGCAGCCTGTGAACCGTCCACATAGCGATGATCGATCGTCGTGGTGACCGTCAGAATCGGACGAATCACAATTTCGCCATCAACCACCACTGGCTTCTCCTGAATCGACCCGATCGTCACGAGCATCGGAGTCTGTGCATACGGCGTGATAGGCGCGAATGCGAGATCGAGACCCATCATCCCGACCGACGTAACCATGCAGCAACCAAACATGTATGGTTCCACGCCAAGTGCCTTTACTTGAATACCGCAGGCACCACCCAACCAGCTTACAAAGTTGGTGATCGGGCGGATGACCCAAGTGGGTAGGAGCTTCAGCAGATTGTTGCGGTCTTGCTGCGCCTTGTCCTCGCCATTGCGCAGCTTCGTGGCATCTCCACGAAGTCGATTGCAGATATCCTGGACAGTCATTTTGTCTGCGTCAGGCAATCGGCAGACACCCAAGTCTTTCCCACCATCCACGGCAACCAAACACGAAACAACGACTGACGGAGCCGGGTAGTAGTTGCCAAAGACGATATGCCCATTCACCGATGGCGCCTTGGCTAACGCAGCACCCAGTGCACGCAACACAATGTGCGTGATCGTGATGTGGGATCCAGTAGAGATGCGCTTCTCAGCGATGTACAGCAGTGTCTTCGTGACATCCAATTCAAGTGTACCGAGAATCATCCCGGTATCTGGAGGACCAAACGAAGCAATCATGAGCTTTCGCCGCGGTGTCATGTGGCATGGCCCGAGATGCAGCTGAAGCGCGAACCAGAGTAGCAGTAAGATGGCAGCTCCATAATGCAATACGCCCGGCAGAGCTATATATTTCAACGCAAACATTGCACCAAAGAACTGCACAGCATAGACACAAAGCACATCCGTCGTACTCCGAAGCTGGGGTGGCGGGTCCAATGCATCCTTATTCTCCGTAGAATGCGCACTCTTCGTAGCCGCGATCATTCCAACACTCTTCTTTGGAGCAGCAACGGCAGTCGTTGTCGGTTCTTTTTCCGACTCTGGTTGACTTGATAAAGTCGTACTGGTTCGGACACTACGTGACGACTTATTGGATGAACTGCTCTTGCTGGATTGCATCGAAATCGATCGGGTATTTCTAGGGAGTTCAAAGAGCGTGTTGGTCAACTTCCCTTGTGCCGTATATTCGTCCAGATCCTTGCTCTTCTTAAGGTGGTCGCCGATACGTTGGATGAGATAAGGTTGCTCCGACGCAGCTTTTCCGGCGATTCGCGCCGGTATGCTACCCTTCAGATCGGTTTTACCCATGTACGTCACCTCAGCTCCATTGTACGTTGCGTTAGGTACGATTTTTGTGCATGAGATATGCACTTCTGCACGCACCACCTTGGGTTCTTTCAATGGACACAAAGTAAGGTCTTCAATACTTTGGGCGACAATGATGATCGTACCATCAGAAAGCACTCGCCAATGCGTGAGCGTGCAGAAGTCCCGTCCAGCGACAACAAAAATCGGTTTGAATTCCAAGTACCCAATTGACGTTTGCTCGTCTAAACGAGCGAGTCGTGAGCCTGATGCCAGCTGTGGATCCACTAGTTTTCGCTTGGAAGGGTCTGTGAACATGTCGAAGATTGCACGTGGATGATATGGAAGAAAACCAACACCTTTGGCCGCAGTCAATGAACCATCCACCTTCGTGTACGCCTTCACGCCATATTTCTCCGAGTGGAACTGCCATGCATCGTCGTTCAGCTCCGTATCCATACGCGCGAGTAATTTATCAATCACATCCTTGTACTTTTCTGGAACAGAAGGAAAACCTTCCTCTGGCACACTCTGAAGCGATGGCGCCGTCATTAATCCGCGTCCTCGGCTGCTTCCACCTTCGTCGTCCGTCGTTGGTTGTTCCGATTCGATTTCCTCTTCGTCAACAACACGGTCAGTTACATGTATGTCGAAATATGTCTGGTTGGTCACACGCTCCAAAGCATCAGTTTGCTGAGCGTTGTCATCGTTATCAAGCACTTTGCGAAGCTCATCAATGACAAATGCTTGCTTGATAAACATCTTGGTCTGAAGTGCAACAGGGATACCCGCTTTGATATCAGCCTTGGTGATGTAGGCAGCGTGCACACCAGTGTAGTCAGCATTGGGCGTCAACAGGAAACCGGCCATGATGATCTTGCCGCGCACAACCTGTGGCTCCTGCGGTGGGCACAAATCTTCCTTTTCCATGTGCGTGGCGATGACAATGATCGACCCGTCGTTGAGTACGCGCCAGTGCGTAATGTTAAGGAAATCGCGTGCAGACGCTGGGAAGACGGCCTTGTAGACGAGGTGATCGACGAACGTGTGATCGTCATACGCCACTAACCGTTGTGAAGACAGCAATTGCGGGTCAATCGTGTTTCGTCGAGAGATGTCCAAGATCAATTTCAGCACTACGTGCGGATGGTAATTGATGAACCCAACACCTTTAAACGAGCCCAGTTTTGATGCCGAGCGGACGTACGCTTTCACATCGCGCTGCTCACTCTGCAGTTTCCACCCTTCTGCGTCGTCTTGTGCTTGCTTGACAAACTCAGCCATAAGTCTTTCTAGTCGGTCAGCAAATTCGTCGGGCATACAGACACCTTCTACGTGGATATGACTTACGTCCGTGGCGACACCTGTCAATCCAAATGAATGGCCAGAGCTGGAAGACGAGAAATCCATCGTCGGTCTCTCCATGATCGACTCACGCGTTGATAAAGACGATGTCAATCCACGACGTGAGGCTTCCTGCAATAATTCCATCCAGTCTTCTGTACGACTCGGCAATGTTGCGGCGAGGTCGTAGACCTTGGATGTCTTGGGGTGCGAAATGCGGAAGCTATAGTATTTCTTGTCACGTGTAGTTTTCACGTTGCATCCAGTGAGCACGACGATGCCTTTCGGTACCGAGTCGCCCTCACGTTTGTAGTAGTATAGCACTGTGCCTTCGAGCGAGAAGAATCGCGGCTTCCAGGACCGCGCTAGTCCCGTTTTCTTGTATAAAATGCCCGCTTTCTTGAGCGGATACATGGGTGGTTGGACACCACCAGAGGATGATGATGAGGCAGAGGACGGTGTCGCCATAGTTTATAAGCAATGCTTCACCACAAGCAGCGTTGGATACGAGCAGAGGTGGTAAAGTAATCGACCGGCAAATCCAGTGACAAGCGTTGCGGGTCGTTGTGCTTTTTCGAAAATGGCAACTTGCCAAAGCAGGTAGAGAAGCAACTGACTGGGGAAGGGCAAAAGCAAAAACCCAAATAGCCAGGCCGCGAGCAATAACTTTGGGCTGATCACACAAGAGCACATTTCAAGACACGATATATATTCGTTTCCTAGGTAGCACTGTAGCAATTCTGATAGTAGAAAATGACAACATAAAATATCGGATATTGAAAATGTATTTTATTTTGGGTCGTCTTGCCTGTTGGAGGATGTGAGTAACACGCACAGCCCATGCTGACGTGGACACCTCCAAAATCTATAATAAAAGGATATTATTTTACATAATATCATAATATTAATTTTTTGTATATGGATGAGTGAAAGGAGTGACTGGCTCCGTTTCGAATATTCAATATGACAAGTTCGCACGATCGAGACCGGAACAGCCCTAGACCCTCAACTCCAAAAACTGCGTCTGGCGTGTCACCAATGTTGTCAATCACATTTTCTAGACAAGAGACACGAGCAAGGGCGACAAAAATGTGGTGGATGGATATGACTAGCGACGGAGTGCGATGATCCAATCAGGGCAGTATGTACACTTTCTATGAACAAAGACAAGTTCTAGACGCCTCAGCTATTTTTTTTATCCCTACAACGAGCCTAGTATGGCCAAGCTGCGCATAGTTTCCATTGGATTCGACTCGTCGTCACGATGTGCTCAGGTTTTTTTGGATCGGTCACGGCTTGCTAGCCCTACAAAATCTAAAAGCATCCCACTTTTCCTTGGCCTCACCTGTCACGTTCACGAGACAGCCTCTTGCGTTTGCCTGTGAAAACGACTGCGCACTTTGCATGCTGCAGCAGTGTTTACGGAGGATAAATATTTCTGTGAGGTTGCAAAAGAGAACGCCTATTTTGTCGGTGTCAAGAGCACGCAAGAGACTGATAAAAGAATGGACAAACACAATCTCTGAATACATGTCCAAGATAGAATTCCGTCATCTTGATTTTCTCCACCAAAGCCTATCCTGACGTGAAAACTCAAGTTGAAGACACACAATTATCAGAAAATAGAATCACAAGTCATAGTGGCTTTCACCTAGTCGGACAAATCACGGAATAGTACAACATGTGGGCTCGATTGAATTGGAAAAAAATAATGGGAAGGCTCAATTCACTTTCATTCATACAGTCACAGGAACGAAGACGAAGAATATTTGGGGTACGACGTCACCGAGTTAGTACACCCATGATCACTCCTATGAGACGCGATCCTTCACGCCGCTTTACTAACTGTAACGACAGGTTACTATACATCAAAAACTAGCCCTCGTTGGTCAACTTGCCCTTCGCGACATACTCGTCCATATTCTTGTACTTCTTGAGCGCCTCAGCCGTGCGCTGAACAAGGTAAGGTTGCTGCGCAGCCGCACTGGATGCCACGCGATACGGAATGCTGCCCTTCAGGTCTGTCTTCACCATGTATGTCACTTCTGCACCGTCATACGCTTCGTTGGGCACGATCTTGGTGGCGGAAATGTGCACTTCACCACGCACGTACTTTGGTTGTTCAGGGCACAATTCCAAGTCTTCAACGCTCTTAGCAACGATAAGGATCGTACCGTCATCCAGCACACGCCAGTGCGTCAGACAGACGAAGTCACGCCCAGAGACGAAGAGCACCGACTTGTATTGCAAGTAGTTGATGGATGTGTGCGCACCAAATTCGGCAACGCTTTCACAGGAACCACATTGCGTATCGACGAGCGTCTTCTTCGCAGGGTCGATGAAGAGCTCAACGATCGCCCGTGGGTGATAGGGTACAAAGCCCACACCTTTTGCGGCAGTGAGATTGCCATCTAAACGTGTGTACGCTTTGACACCATGTTTCTCTGAGTGCAGTTGCCACGTCGATTCGTCGTTGAGCTCTTTTTCGACGTCGGTGATGGCTTGTTCCAGCAAGCCCTTGTATTTCTCTGGGACAGCACTCAACAATTCAGCGAATTCAGAGCTCATTGTACACTTGCAAGGTCTTCTTCTTCACGATGGATTTTGTGGAATGCAAGTGATGGAATGAGAGAAGTGCATACGAGACTGAATGATGATTGGGGACCTGCTGAGCAACATATTTCAGAACACGATATCCTATTAAGCATCAGGAAGATTGGCTGAAAACAATTGCTAACTTTGAAATGTGCATCGTATCATGGAAAAGAAGTTGCATTACCCAAGTTGCTACAGAATATGCAACAAGTCTAAGCTAATAGATACCAATTTATTTACACAGGTATATCTGATTTTTATTGTAGAAAAAACAATTCACTCTATAAAAGAAGAATACTGATAGTTATATATTCAGAAAGGTATATTGGTTAATAGAGTATTTTGACATATCTCCGTTTGTATGCTTGCTAGTCACATCAAAATCCCACTCTTATACTCTCAGCTGCACGAAGCCAAATTACTGCTCTCAGCAAACGTTTGATAAATTATAGCATTTGTGCCAAAAATATCAGAAAAAATAAACCTTTCCTCGACGGTAAAATCCAAGCCTCCCTATAGATTATTTACCGGGAACTTGATGATGTTGAAGAAAAACGCACTTAACCAGCTTCACTCCACTTTCGATACTTCCAAAGTTCGCACATCATTTTGCCATTGAAAGAAGACTGAGGGCAAACTGGAATTGAAGTTACGCAGCATGGGCGCTTTCTACCGGTTGGGGAAGCTCTGTGCGCAGGCGCCTGTGCGGATCTCATTGACTGCGCTCATATGCAGTGTTGTGCTCTGTCTCGGACTGCTTAATATGCGCATGCAAACCGATCCGCAAGCGCTTTGGGTCCCCCCGAACAGTGTCGCTGCAGGAGAAGAAGCCAAGTTCAACGCACTGTTCCACCCGTTCTTCCGCATCCAGCAGTTAATTTTCTATGTGGACGATGACCAAAATGAGGAACAAGAGAAATCAGAGCAGACCAGTGATCTTGTGCAGCAGCAATTCCTCACGCGCATGGCAGAAATCGAGTTGGAGATCAAGCATGCTGTCATCCCCTCCGCTCGGAATGTCAATGCGTCACTCTCGCTGCGTGATTTCTGCTATAAACCGATCAAGGGGAAAGGCTGTTTGGTCACAAGTCCTCTGCAATATTGGCGTGGCAATATATCGCTGCTGGCCAATGATCCGGATATCAAACTCACTACAGCTTGTCAGACAACCGACCCAACGCTGAAGGATCTACCGCCCTGCATGGACGAGAACGGTGTGCCGGTGATGCGCAACGTCGTGTTTGGAGGGTTGTCGAAGGATCCCTGTCACGAAAATCCCGACCCGTGTGGCGAGACGACCCCGCAGGCCAAGGCATTGATGGTCACGTTTCTTTTACATGATTACCCGGACAATGAATCCTATACACAGGACGTGGAGGAATGGGAAGAGCAAGTTTTTCTAAAAATCGCACAGAATGCCGCCAGTACCGATCTGCACGGCATGAAGCTCACGTACATGGCGCAGCGCTCCATCGCTGATTCACTTGAAGTACAGACGTCGCAGAACGCGTTTATCGTTGTAGTCAGCTACCTCGTGATGTTTCTCTACGTGTCAATGTCACTCGGCAAATTCAATGATCCGGTGCTTTCCCGATACGGTGTTGGTGTGACGGGGATTCTCATTGTCTTGCTCTCGCTAGGAATCTCCATGGGTGTATGCTGCTCGCTGTTGCAACTGGAAGTGACAATGATCACACTGGAAGTTGTGCCGTTCCTCATTCTCGCCATTGGCGTAGACAATATGTTTATCCTCACGAATGAGTTTGACCGGCTCAAGATCTTGCGTGGGCTATCCACTGTCACGATGAACACTCGAGATCGACATCATGATCAAGCCATGCTGGAGCAAGTGTTGGGAGAGACGATGTCCAATGTAGGTCCATCGATTCTCGTCGCTGCAGTGGCCGAGTGTTTAGCATTTCTAGTCGGTGCATTGACCAACATCCCAGCGTTAGAAAGCTTTTGTATCGTTGCTGCGGTTGCGGTACTGGCGGATTTTATGCTACAGATCACATGGTTTGCTTCTGCACTGGTTCTTGATGCAAAACGAGTTCGTGCTCGTCGCTATGATCTCCTGCCTTGGGTTAAACGGACGATTTCTCTCACTCCAGAAAAAAGAAAACAGCAGCGGACCACCAGCGCAGAATCAGTGCTCACTTCCTCCGAACCATTAATTACTCCCTCCTCTGCCACCTCAGCACAATCATCAAATAACAATACTGGTGTGATCAAGACATTTGTTGAAAAGCGCTATGTTCCGTTCATGATGAAGGGGTCCACGAAGTTTGGTGTACTGGCCACTGCAGCCACACTGCTTGCGATCAGTTTGCTTGGATGTACGCAACTGCCGTTGGGGCTTGAGCAAGAACTGGCAGTGCCATCCGATTTTTATCTACATGAATACTTCCAGATGCAAACAAAGTACGGGGAAGCAGGGCCGTTAGCGTACGTGGTGTTGGAACAAGGTACAGAATACACCAACGGGCAAGTTCAAGTAGATATCAACGGACTATTGGATCAACTTTCTAATTTGCACGAGTATGTTCAGTCTCCAATTTATTCGTGGCTTCATACCTTCAATCAGTGGCGACAAATGCGCTTTTTCTTACAAGACAAGATTGATCAAGATTTGTGTGATTGCCCCACACAACCGATGGATCCATTTCCATACGAAATGCTTTCTTTTGTCAATGGGAACGTGACGCCGAATGAGTTGTTTTATCCATTAGTGAAGAATTTTACAGAAATCTCAATTGATTCGCAATGCTGTCAGCAATTTAGCCTCTGTGGCGCTCAGTACGAAGGTGATATTATTTTTACATACAAAGATGATTCCGCTTCTGACGTGAATGGCATCCGCGGTTCACGTATGCGCTTCCAAGTGAATGCGATGACAAACCAGTCTATGTTTGTCAATTCGTACTACTATCTTCATGAAATCGTCCACAACTGGAATGCCAAGACATCGATCAGTGCCTTTCCCTATACGCTCTACTTCGTGTACTATGAGCAATATACTTACATTCAAGGCGTGGCCATTCAAAGCATTTTGCTGGCACTTGCTGTGGTATTTATCTCGATCTTAATGCTCATGGAGAGAAATGTCCGCTTGAGCATGTTGGTTACACTGTGCGTTTTGTCAATGACGCTCACGCAGTTAGGCTTCCTATTCGTCTGGAATCAGCTCTCATCCGTCTCAACATCTATTAACGCCGTGTCAGTGGTCAATCTGCTTGCATGTGTGGGGCTAGGCGTCGAGTTTTGCATCCATCTGACGCATCAATTCGTGTTCTCACAGCGCAATCGGCTCGGTGTTACTGCTAACGATCATACCAAGCACGCCATTTCCAGTGTTGGTGCGTCCATCATATCCGGGATTACGCTCACAAAGTTTTGTGGTATTGGTGTGCTAGCGTTTGCACCTTCGATGCTGTTCCGTGTCTATTTCTTCCGCATGTACATGGGTATCGTTGTCTTGGGTTTCTTCCATGGCATGGTGCTGCTTCCAGTATTGCTGTCACTGTTTGGTCAACGAAAGACCTCTGATTCGAAGGCTATTCGCTCGTTCTTGTTGTCAGAAGAACTCGATGATGATGATCTTGATGACGAAGTTCATCCATATTCGTGAGGGAGATAGAAGAAGTCCTAACGAGAGATTAAGCATCAGCAAGGTAGCAAATTATAAGTGTTGTACCCCTTCAGACGGTCCTTCATCGGATTGATCCAAACTTAATCCAAACCGAAACTAACCCAGCTGGATGAAAACTATACTAGCATCTAATGTAGCAGGTGCCAGCCTAGAATTGACGGAACTGCTTGCGCACGTTAATTGGCTTGGTCTCCGAAGCAGATTCGACTTCCAAGACGTTGAAGCGCACAGTCTTGGCGAGTGGACGGCACTGGCCAATGGTCACGACATCACCTTCCTTCACACGGAACGCAGGCGACACGTGGGCAGCAACGTTCTTGTGACGCTTCTCGAAACGCTTGTACTTCTTCACAAAGTGCAAGTAATCACGACGAACGATGATGGTGCGCTTCATCTTGGTCGAGAGCACAACACCCTTGAGGATACGGCCACGGATCGAGATGTTACCAGTGAATGGGCACTTCTTGTCCACATACTGGCCTTCAATGGCAGCCTTTGGGGTCTTGAAACCAAGACCAACTTCCTTGTAGAAACGAGGACCCTTCTTCTTGCCGGCAAACTTCTTGCTGGCAAGGAAGATGCCTTCTTGCTTCTGGAAGGACTTTTCGGTCTATATATTTAGAAGACAAAATCAAAAGGTCAGTACACGTGAGTTTCCTGCAAGCACAGACGAAGAGCTCTTTATGCAGCAGCAAAATTGGTTGAACAGCAGCCTTCTCCATTTTCTATCAACACATTCCTGCCGATGATGAATCGGATTTTATTACTTTCGGAATGGAATTCTCTCTCTCCACACACACTCGGGCGTAGAGAAATGCTTTCGTGCATATTCCATCCGTCTGCTCCTCTCATCCAAACAGAGAGAAGAGCAGATCACAATGGATTACAGCCTTGGTGAGCCATCACCTCACCAACTAGCTAGCCAAATCGATCAGTTTCTGTTTTAGACAGACAAAGAAGAACCCTTCTGACACAACAAGTGGCCGCACAAGAAAGCACTTCCCGAGCTTGCCACACACACACCCACGTGTACGATTCCGCCTCTTATCGCAGCCTGTCCATCCTGTCTAGAAGCTAGTCTCTTCCTGACTTGAATGGTAGTGGGAGAGAGTGAGCAGTGGAGAGACGTTGATATACTCCATGTCGGCTTCGAGCTTCTACCATCATCTGCCGCGGTTCATCACGCAGTAAGCGGCGTTTACCTGGTCAACGTGTTCCATGATGTCTTTATGGGGCGTTCTTTACGAAAGTAAATGGGAGCTCAATCAAAGAGTTCATCTAGATCACGCTCCAACACCAACCAAACCAAGATGGCTATAAACCGTCCCACAAGTGGGCTCTTATCGGACCACATTTGTAATGATACAGAAGTAACTATATGAAGTAGCATAGCTTCTTAGTGAAGATCAAAAGCAGAACGACTATCAGGTTGGTGCGAGACATTCATCGTATCTGATTAGATGAATCGTTCAAATGCTATTCATTATTGTTGTTGTTGTTATGGTGCTGTAAATACCGTGCAACTTCTTCGTCATTACGTCCATAGCCTTGCAGTCGCAGTTCAGAGTTCTGGTATGCCAACATCCCACCAAGGATCGAACCCACGACACCTGTGAACCACATCGCCGGGCGTGCCATCGATCGGCCAAGTTGTCTACCTATGTAAGATAAGAAAATAATACAAGTTCATGATTGTAAGTGATGCAATCGGTCAACACAATAGGCACAGTATCGTGAGTTTCATATTCAACTTGCACATACCAACCAAGAATCCCATTGGGAAACACGCAATCCCCACAACGCCCCACTGTATTAAATCTGATTTGCTGAGATTGTTCTTCACCTGCTCAAACGTTGGATGTTCATAAATCACAGGAAATCGCGGTACACGTGGATCACGCAGTGTTGGCTTCTTGACCACTGGAGCTCCTCCACCATCATCTTCGCTCGCCATGATTGACCCAATCGAGGATAGCAAACCTACGAAACAGCATACTCGGCGAAATGTAAAAACATTTTTTACTCAACTGGTCATGTGGTAGGATGTTTTTACGCGTGTTTACGCTCGGTTTTTACGGCCCAGTTTTGAGGGAAACACACTGAGGATGATGAGGAAGAAGGAAAAATAATCTCCAAGCGGCACCCACTTGGACTGGCAGAAGCGAACGCGATGGACGAGTGCTACGCCGTCAAGAATTTCCAGTTCCTAGGAAAGGATGTGACCTACATCTGTCAGAACAGCAATGGACCGTGTCCGCTGTTGGCGATTGCCAATGTCTTGATCCTGCGCGGCCACTTGTCGATTAAGTCGCTTATTACTGAGGACGGCGTCATCTCGGCACAACAGCTGATGCATGCAGTGCTGCAGCGGCTGCATGAAACGAACCCACCGGTAAACTTATTGTATAGCTGCTGTAAATGATTGGATTCTGGTGATGGTGACAATTGTTGGGTGAGCTTAGTGATTGTGAATATGGATACGGAATATCTATGTAGATTCCGGAGACAAATGAATTGGCCCATTTAACGCAGAAGAAGACGCTACAGGACGTGACTGAGTTGTTACCAAGTTTACTAGTCGGTTTGGACGTCAATGTTCGCTTCCACAAGTGCGTATGGCGGTTAATGGGTTGATGATGGCTAGCAGTTGAGCTTCTAACGGATGATGCATATTGATTTGGATCGTACAGCATCACAGACTTTGAGTATACTGTCGCCTGTGCTGTGTTTGACATGCTCGATATCGCGCTGGTGCATGGCTGGCTGCTCGATCAGCAGGATGAGAAAACGGTATGCTCCCAAAAATCTCGTTGTTTGAGTTTGATAATTATCGTAATTTTGCTGACATTCATGTTGAATCTTTCATTTTCTAGCAACGTGTTGTTGGTAACAAATCGTATAATGAGCTGATCGAGCAGCTGGTAGACTATCGGGCTGTTCTCATGACTGAATCAACAACCGATCCATCTCCTTCTGCTGATGAACCGCCGAACAACTTCGTTTCCACTACTATAAACGATGCAAAAGCATTGCAAACACCTCTACCATCGCAACAGGAGCCATTAGGGATAGAGGATCAATTGAAGACGTTGCGAATCGATGTTAATGGAATTGCTGAATCTGCGGAATCGATGCCACCGGCGAAGAAGAGTCCATCTAAGCAGACGGTGCAGACGTTGATGAAGGAACGACAGATAAGCGACGAAGCAGCCGTGGACAAGGCAACAGCATTACTGGAAGAAGGCCCCATTCTAGAAGAATTTTTCAACTCGACAGCCAGCCAACTAACGTACTACGGGCTCGTGAAACTGCATGAAGAAGTGCGAGAGCGACAGCTCTGCGTGTTCTTTCGCAACAATCATTTCTCCACGCTGTTCAAGGTGCGCAACTGTCTGGAAAGCTAGTGTTTGATGCTGTGCCGGTTGCTTTGATGGTTCTAATACTGTTCTGAACTGTAGTATAATGGAGCATTGTATCTGCTAGTCACTGATGCTGGATATCTAGATGAACCCACTGTCGTGTGGGAATTGCTGAACGAAATTGATGGCGATACAGAGTATCTGGATTCGGTATTTCGACCTCTAAACGCGTCGGAGACCAAACAACAGACCATTTTGACGCAGCAGGAGGTGGAAAATCAACGGAAGCGAGAGGCTGATCAGCACAATTCGAACTCTGAGACCACAAAATCGGATGCTATCACTTCGAATGAAGCATCACCACAGCAAGAGCAGTGTGTGGGTAGGAATCTCAGTGAAGACCAAGACTACCTACTTGCACTACGACTCCAGCAAGAGGAAGAAGGGCGTGTAGCTGGACAAAAAGTAGCTTCGCCTGTAGTTGCTTCGCAACGGTTGCAGCCCATTGGAGCGGATCGAGATGCTAATCATACCTTTAATGTTGACAACTCAAGTAGTAATGGAGATCCTGGTACGAGTGGTGCCGTTGCACCAGGTGCAAGCGAACATGGCGCTACTGAGGCTGTGAATGAAAATGAATTTATCCCGATGGTGATCGATGGGCAAATCATCATCACAGAGGAAGAATTAGAAGCACAGCGTCAGGCGGAACGCTTCTATCATGAGCGAAAACGCCAAATAGAAACTGAAAATTTCCAGCTGCAGCAACAAATACCACATCAGCAACCAGCTGCCAACCAGTCTGTCTACAATCCACGCGGCGCTAGTCCATCACAAAGACGCCAAACCAGTGAATGCAGCCTCATGTGAAGCTCTAAATCACGAACAGCAGTAAGTCATAAAATTCGTTTTGCCAATTCGAGTCTGTTGATATTTAAATAAAATAACTACGAAAATTGTATGTGTGCATTCTGATCGCCTATTGTACTATGTCGTTGGTTCTGAAGCTGTTTTAAATTTTGATCATGACCGCGTCTGTCTCCACTTCAGGTTTTTCTTCGTCCTCGTCCATGACTATGTCCTTGGCGCTGCTGCACGTGTTGCTGAGACGGATAGCTGATGTCTGTGCAGCAGCCGTGGTGCACACGTCCATATGCTCTCGTGACTGGCGTACGAAATCAAATCCAGCAAAATCGCGTTCGTAGGAACTCGTGAGCTCTTCGGCGATGTAAATTTGGTGAGGCTGGGCCGTGTATTGCGGATCAAAGTTGTTGACGAGCGTTGTACCTGCTGGACCGGGTACAAGTGGTGGCACAAGCTGCTTCTTGAGCACTTTGTCCCAGTCGACACCTGTAAAGAACGGATGCTGTTTGACTTCAGTAACACCCTGGTGGAACCCTAAGCGGTCTTCCTGCTTCTTCTCCAGCAGCGCCATGAGCAAACTCTTCAGTTCCTTCGACATGTTGTTGGGATACCGTACGCTCTGATACAAGATTCGCTGATGTGTGCTCTTCTGACTCGATTGCGGGATGTAGAATGGTGGATATCCGCAACGCAGTTCAAAGAGGATGCAGCCGAACTGCCACATGTCCACAGGTAGCCCATGGCCACCCGGGTACCGACAAACCATTTCAGGTGGCAAGTACGTGTCAGTGCCACACATGGTTTTTGTGCGTCCATGACGACCATCCAGTCGCTTTGCCAGTCCCATGTCCGCTAATTTGATGTGACCGTCAGTGTCAAGCAGCACATTTTCTGGTTTAATGTCGCGATGCAGGATGTTCATGTTATGCATGTGCTCGATCGCCAGCAGCAGTTCGGCGGCGTAAAACTTGACAGCGTCTTCGTTGAAGCAGCCACCGTGGTTCTGCATGTGCAGAAAGAGATCGCCACCGGGCATGAACTTGGAGATAAGAAAAACCGACTTACCTCGTGCCAATGCATAGTCAAGTCCCAAGATGAATGGATGATCAGCGACCCACTCCATTACCGATCGCTCCGTGTATACGATCTTGGCTTTCACCTGATTGAGCTTCATCTCCTTCACAGCGAAAAGCTCTTTTGTGGTGACACTGCGTGCAAGAATAACACGGCCGTAGTGTCCCTTACCCAACACTTTGAGTGTTTCGAAGTCATTGATCGATGGGACATGTCGCTGAATGGCAGCAGCCTGACAGGCAAACTTGGCGCGGTCTTTTTCCGTATCGGCCGCAAACAAGATGGCACCTTTGCCACTTTCGGGCGTAATGCAAAACACATAGCCTGCTGCATCGTCATCGACCATCTTGATGGTGCAATTCTGCAAGTTTAGGTATTTAAGCGTACGCTCGTCTCCCTTCGTTGGTGATGCAGATCCACCTTCTTCAGGGTTCTTCGTGACGCGGTAGTAGACCAAATACGTCGACTTGATCATGGCGCAGTACTTGTGCGAGCTCCAAACAGGGAGGAACTGTCGGCGCTTGCGAAAGAGATTGATAAATGTCGACGGCAACGAATTGATGAAGGCCTTGGCTTCATCACTAATGGCTCCGTCCTTCCGTGAAAACACATTCAACACCATGTTTGTGTGTAGTTGGATTGTGTTACTACTTTGCTTGTAGTGATCAGTAATGAATAGACTGTGTTAAGATATGTGAGGCGATGCTCCAATCCAAATGTGACACACAGGTAAAGCTGTCACTTGGATCGATGAGTGAAAGAGAGAGAGAGACGTTGGAGATATGAATGTCTCGTCCGGCAAGAACACTTGCTGTACGTTGCCGAGGTAAGGGTCGAGAGCTAATGTAGCTCCAACACCGACTGTGGATCCGTTAGCTACGTGAACTTCCTTATTCGTGCGCTATATCGATAAGCATGGAATGATATAAATAGCGAGAGAAAATACACAAACATGCATTTCTCTTGTTTGATAGTCAAGTCCCATACATGCGAGAAGAAGCGACATGCCAAAAGTGTTGGGTAATCAGATCGGTCATTAAATAAACTTGTAGCTCTTCATAAATAGATCGCTTTGCCGTTTCCTGCCCAATCATCGGCGCAATTAAAGAATAAGATCAACTGATTGGACAAATATAGGGACTCCGGTAGAACAAAGTTGAAGTTCTTTGGCTTTATGTGAACACTCAAAGCTTGCCATCCATTATGACCAGACTAGATGCAAGAAAATTGTAAACCTCGATTGCTAGCGACATGGGTATTATTATTCGAACTTGAGTATGGATTCATTAACGGACCTCTACTCATCAATGTCAGGTTTCGTGTCGCGCTGAGAAATTCGAAAGGTTAGGAGAAGATTAATGTGTGCAGCGATACGTCTCTTTGTTTTTTTCTGCCCGTTTCGTACACAACATCTCTGATTAAAGGACACAGAAGATGCGAGTCCCATCTCAACTATCTCACTTGTCTTCCTTCTTCTCCTCGTCTTTCTTCTCGTCCTTCTTCGTCATCTGCGCCATCGCGGCTTGGATTTTTGGATCGTTGGGATCAACACCTGGCAGTCCCGAGAGCAGCGAGTTCACGAACGAGGCATCCATGAACGGCAGATTGGAGGCTGGAGCCGGGGCTGGTGGTGGAACCCCGGCCTGTGCTGATTCGGTTTTCTGTTCTTCTTGCACGGGTTCGGCTTTTGGTGCAGGAATTGGTGCAGGAGGAGCCTCCTACGATGTTAGATAAAAGAATATGACCAGTTAAGTCACCTATGCAATATTTGCTGTAAGCATATGCGGTTTTATAAAACATACTGCTTGCTTTGGTGATGCTGGTGCTGGCTCAGATGCTGGAGCAGCCGCTTCTTCCTGTCGTCGTGCTTCCTCTGCCGCACGCTTCTGAGCTGCTTCTTGACGAGCACGTTCTTCTTCCATTGACACACGAAGCGCCTGGGCACACACACAGATAGTTAGTCACCAGAGCGTTCAAGGTTAAACATTTGGCGGTTCATCGTTGTTCGTACCAGCGCCAATTCAGGGTCCATACTCGGGTCAACGCCTCCGTACTCTGCAAAGTCACCACCACCACCAACACCACCACCCGCTGCTGCCGCAACGGCACTGTCATCGCCATGCAAGACTGGAGAAGACACCAAAACGTCTGAGGGCAACACGCCTGCAGGGACTGTAACGAGATGGCTAACGCAACAGATAAACAAGTACCATTAGCCACGCTTACTCAGACATAATCTTATCATAATTGCAATCTCCGTACCTGTTATTGTTACTGCTCGCAGCATCCACAAACACTTGCAGTTTTCCGGCATTAGCGTCCACTTCGCCCATGCTAATCACATCAACAGCAATCTATAACACCAACGGCATAATAACATGTCCGAATTAGTTTGAGTTTTGGGGCGACTGATATACAGAGCGTGTAAACAAGTACATTGTTTTTCTTCAGGAGTTTGCCGATCTTGGTGAGTGTTTTCTCGTCTTCTGCAATTGGAGAGCCGATGAAAACAACCACTCTCTGTGCACCTGAAAATGATAAAGACCATTCAAACTAAGATGAGCTACGGCATCCGTATTCTTCCTGCCTCAATGCAAAGCATCAGGCACATAAGAGCACCCACCAGTCTTGTTTCTGCGGTGCTTGAGTGCGAGTTGCGCCACTTGAATAGCATTTGAGAGCTTCATAATTCCCCCAATTGATACATTATGGATAGCAGTCAGTAACGTCCCCATATTGTCCGTAGGTGATGCTAACACTTGAACACTAGGTTGATTCACACATTCACATATTAAGCAACTTCGTTTTATTATCCACTGTATAATATATATGTGCACGCACCTCTTGCCAGCCATGGTCAATACCCCTACAGTGCTTTCTGGATTCGACTGCGTCTTTGTACCACATAACAAATTGGCCGCATCATGCTGGGCCTCTAGTCGTGAGGGGATGTAGTCACCATTCCGCATCCACTCGGAATTATCCAAACTATATAGCAAATCCAATATCACCAGATGAGTATCCAAACAAACGACAGCATACCGAGCGTAAAAAAAAAGGGAGATATCAGGAAATCAAGCACTAAAAGCAAGATCCATGCGCAGTCCATCATTCCTATCTATTCCCCCTTTCTCTATCTGCTGCATTTGGTAACATTACCATATCATCGTCGATTCGAGCGGCATGTTGGTCTATCCTCTTCTTCTTCTTAACTTCTTGCTATTTTTCCTCTAGTTGCGATCTCAAAGGTGCAAAAAGCCGCGTTAAGTACGAACCTGTTGCCTTCGAATGTCAAAAATCAATAATCGACATTTTCGACATTCGATAAAATACAGCAGTCTGTGATTTGAGCAGCAACTGACTGAAGATGGCACGCGGTGGTGATGATGTCTCACCCATGAAGAAGGAGAATAGCAATAGCAAACGGCATTGGCAGGTACTGCGGCGTGCACTGGTCTCGCAAGCAAAATCCACCAATGCAGAGCTATCTGCTACGATTTCCACGGCATCATCCATCGCCACCGAGTTTTTTCCTGTGTTTCTCGCTGAACCAACACACCCAGAGCTGCTTGTGACTGCACCCACTGCAGCGTTTGCATGGCTGACATACAACTTGTCCTTGCCAAAGCCACAAAGAAAGGATGCGTGTCGAGCAGTGATGGTGCATGTGCATGAGAAACGCAAAGACAAGAAAATCTCCATTGCTGAATTGTTCAGCCATAAAGTGAATCAAGGCGTTGACAACACTGGCAACATTCGCACGTGGCCGTCGGAGGCTATCCTGCTATCATATCTATTGCGACATGAAGTCTGCCAAAGTGTACAGCGTAGAGATGCAAATGGGATTCCAATTCCAATTAATTGTTGTGAACTGGGTGGCGGAATGGCAGGGTTGGCTAGTTTGGGCCTGCTGGCTCATTACCCTGTCGAGATAAATCGCTTTTTCATCACGGACGGCAATCCACTGGCGGTGCAAAATCTCAAGTTATGCGTGGAAGCCAACCTTTCACTGGGTATATTTCCATCTGCCATACTTGCTGATGGTGGGAGTGGTGAGGACAACAAAACCTCTGTGACTGTTGAGCTGCTCCGATGGGATCGCCACATGTCTGCTTCAGAAGAGTTGCGAAATCGATTCGATTTGATCTTTGCTAGTGATTGCTTGTTTTTTGAAGACTTCCACGTTGACTTAGCACACACAATCAAGCAATTGCTTCGACCGCGTACAGGACGTTGTTTGCTGCTGCAACCGAGCCGCAATGGATCAATGGAACGATTCATTCAAATTGCACAAGCACATGGATTTATGGTGCACCGTTCCGACGATTACGACCCCGAGATCACCCAGAAACATCTCCAGTACCAACAAACGCGACCAGACTACGTCCCGGACGTGCATTTCCCTATTTTTCTTACGCTCTCGTTGCCATAACTTGGGCAAAAGATGGATGCAAAGGTTGTGAGTCATCGGTTTTGCTGTAGAGCTTAGATAATGTATGCACTTAGTTAAGTACGTATTGGCCAAATCTATTAAGTTCGTGCTCGTTGGTAAGTTTGTTGCAAAAAAGGGAAAGCAGAGGACACGTAGATCTGGGCACTTAGGAGGAAACGTAGCCGTGCAGAAGAAAGCGGCAAATCTTTAGTTTTAGTAGCGGATCGTTTGCGTGTGCCTATCTATCCTATTCTCTGCTGACCAGAGACCTCTACGAGTCGTAAGAAACGCAATAGCATCGAAGTCCTGGGTGATGAGAACAAACGCGTCGAATGTGAGTGGTTTCATAATAAGAGAAACTGGATATGCGGTTGCATGGATCATTTCTTTTTTTCTTAATGAATCAACGTCTTTGTATAGAGTGAGAATGGCGCGTCAGGGAACGTCCGTGTGTGCTGCCGTGTTCGTCCGCAGAATGCGAAGGAGTTGCGCATGCCTGACGCGAAGCGATGTGTTATGGTGACGGAGAATACCATTGAAGTGAAGGTACCTACACAATCAACGCGTCTTCTTTTTGCTCTTACATCATTTCTTATTTGACTACATGGTCAACATGATTCTGTGGACAGACTGGCGACGGTACACCTCAGAAATTCACCTACGACCACGTCTTTGGTGAGCAGGATAATCAGCAGACAGTGTTCGATACAGTTGCCCGCCCAGTAGTGCAAGGTATGGATTGTATGCTAGTATGAATTGCTAGGTATTTGGTAATTTTGATCTGATTAAGTGGGCTCGTACGTCTTAAACATAGACATTATGGACGGCTACAATGCCACTATCTTCGCATATGGACAGACATCCTCGGGGAAAACGTACACCATGGAGGGTGCATCCATCGATGATCCCGATTTACGCGGCATCATTCCTCGGACAGCCACAGAAATATTTAACAACGTCATGGCTGCCGATGAAAATATGGAGTTTATTGTGAAAGTTAGCTATATTGAGATCTACATGGAACGCATCCGTGATTTATTGGACCCATACAAATCCAAAGTGAACTTGCAAGTTCGTGAAGACGCACAACGTGGGATTTTCGTGGAAGGCATGACCGAGACGTGCGTCACAAGCGATGAGGAACTACTTTCGACCATGCGCGATGGTGCAGCGAACCGTGCTGTGGCAGCCACGGGCATGAACGAGGGTAGTTCGCGTAGTCACAGTGTCTTTATGGTCACATTGTTCCAGCGCAATCTAGTCAACCAAGCCACTAAAGCCGGTAAGCTCTACCTCGTGGATCTAGCCGGTTCTGAAATGGTGCGAAAGACTGGAGCATCAGGGAAACAACTTGAAGAAGCCAAGACGATCAACAAGTCGCTGTCTGCATTAGGCATGGTCATCAACGCGTTGACCGATCCGAACGCAACACACATTCCCTATCGGGATAGTAAACTGACACGTGTGCTGCAGGAATCCATCGGTGGTAACTCCCGTACTGCACTGATTATCAACGTGTCACCCAGTAGTTTTAATGCACCTGAGACATTGTCGACGCTGCGGTTCGGTAATCGCGCGAAATCAATCAAGAACAAGGCCGTGGTGAATGAACAGCGCAGCGTGGAGGAATACAAACTTTTACTCGCGAAAGCAGAGAAGACAATCACAGTACAGCAGACGTATATCATATCATTGGAGGCTCGTTTGGCGGGTCTAACTGGAGGAACCGGAGATGGTGTGGCTCCAGGCGCGCTCGATCTGAAACTGGATCTTGCATTGGACACGAATGAAGAAGCTGCAGTTACAGTGGATACCGATGACAGTAAAGTGGATGCAAGCGACGTCGCGCTAAATTTTGCGTCATCCTCACGGTCATCAATTTGCTCAGATGAAAATGGAGCTCCCCGTTCACCAACTAGTCGGGCGGCGATAGCGTTGGAAGAGCTTCAAGAGAAGGTCACCCGACTGGAAGAAGAGTTGGCCGAAGAAAAACTCGAATCCACCCGGCGTGGAGAGGAGATTCGGCTGCTCACAGTGAAAGTAGAAGAGCAGGCTCATGCATTGGAGACAACCCGCGTTTTAAACGAAGAGCTTCAGAGTGTAAAGGACCTACAAGAGAAAACATTGGAGGACAAACTACGACATCGTGAGACTTTGCTTGCGGAATTGCGAGCAGATTATGAACGACTGAGCTTCGATCACAAGGAGCTCGTCATTCATGCCGAAACCATTCAAAGTGAATACGACTCCCTGCTCCGTGAGCTTCCACCAACAGCACCAGCAGGTTCGCCTGGAAAGCTTGCAGCTGCTGCGGTTGCGTCTAAAACTGCTGATAGGACAGCAGAAGCAGCAGAATCAAAATCTGCGGCAGAAGGAACGGAAGCTGAAAGCGAAAGCAATACAATTAACGATGTACCAGCAACTAGCGAAGTTGCATCCGTAGAAGTCTCAGCAGCAGGCGAAAGTTCGAACGAATCGGTCGATTGGAAAGCGAAGTGCGCAACGCTGGAGACAGAGCTGAGAGAATACGAACGAGAATTCCGACAGCTACAAACAAGTACTGAGCGCGAGAAAACCCGTTTGCTCGAAGATATTGACCGGAAAAAGGCGCAGATTCAGGAGCTCGAACAGCAAGTGGATGGATCCAAGAATGCATCGGCGAATGGCTCAACCTCGCCAAGCAATAGTAACTCTGGTATGTCTGCACGCGAGCGACAGCACATGCGCTCCATCCAACAGAAATTGGAACAATTGGTCGCGGTACATCGCCAGTTACTGCGCAAATATGCTTCCTTAGAGTTGGAGTTGTCCGAGGCAAAGAAGAAATTGGTGCTTCGTGACGAACGCATTAAGCAAGTCGAAGCCAACAACCGGATTATGGCTGGTAACATGCGAGCCCAGGCAGAAAAGCATGTCGAGGAGCTGACCCATCTGCGTGACCAAATTGCCGACTTTAGAGGTGCTCAGCGCTCGCATTTCGAGGCTCAAATGAGCAGCAACAACCTGGACACAAGTGTTATCAAGACGCTTCGTGGCGGTTCGTTCTATAACGATGGCGTGATTCGTCCGATTCGTGGTGGTGGGCGAAGGAAAACGGCGGCGCTTGGATCAGCAGTAGGTGGCACCTCATCAACTACGACGGATCCTTCAGTTCCAACGACACCGTCGTCAGGATTTTTAAATCGTCTCTTTGGGAAAACCACTTAAGAAGAAGAAAATATTAAGAAGAAGTAGCAGATGTACTCGCACATAGAAGTGTACTCTTCGTTCAACTGTGCTTGCCAAAGTAATGCCAACAAAAATATCAACATGTTCAAGTATCAATTTCATTTTGTCAAGTGCGATGTATGCTCTATTACAGGTTGAGTATTCTATAAGTTAGGATTTGGGCTACTGGAAGTGCTGGTTTTGGTCATTGATAGGCAGGAGAGAGAGGGGCAAAACAGCGCGGAAGTCTCTGCCTTTGAATCCCACCATGTCGGTATATGACGAAGTGGAGATAGAAGATATGGAATATAATGCGGAGGAACAGGTGTACTATTACCCTTGTCCATGCGGCGACAAGTTCTTTATCCCGCTCGAAGATTTGTACGACGGTGAAGACATTGCGACGTGCCCAAGTTGTTCGCTTACGTTGCGTGTGATATTTGATGAAGACGATCTGCCAGAATTGAAGGAAGAAGATGAGGAACCATGAGCAAATCGACAGCTCCACTGGTCGCGAAGAACATGATCAGGCGAAAGTCCCTGTCTTCATAAGAGATGCATGCTATAGTGTGCCCATTGTATCCACTGCAGTAGTGTAGGCATTTATATTCATAATATTGGCTTCAACTCCACAGTAGAGAGATGGCAACAAGTATGAACTATTTCTAGCCGCGTAGATAGATGAGCAAATGGAAGAAACAATAGAGGGTTTTTATTTATTTCACCATCATCGTCATTCGTCTAGCAGCAAGTGTCTTTCTGTGCCTCATCTGTTTGTGGATTATGGATATGGAAGCTCTGACCGCTAGGCTTCGACCCGCCGGCATTAATATCTTTGGAACGCACGTAGATCCGCAGCACGAGCGCCTCCAAAGCGTCCGCGACGGTCTTGACCTCGATCGTTGGCTCATACTCGACTGTTTGCTTCTGCACCTTTTTCAACAGATCTGATACAAGCTCGCTACGCTCGGTTAGCTCGAAAAGCTCGCATTGGTTCGTCACTGCCGACGTGCGTGCGTACATGAGGCTATTGGCGATACGAAAAGGTATTGTTTCGCTCGGATCGTGGTCGTGTAGCCATCCGAGTCCCTGTGGTGGGTCTTTAAACACAGTCGTTTCCAGCAGCCGCTTCACTTCATCTGACTGGACAAATGTTGGCGGACGTTCCAGCGCTCGAGCATCAAGTTTGTCGATCTTGTTCTCCACGAGCATAACAGCAGACAACAGCGACGGATCGGCGTTGTCTTTGAGCGCACGTAGCCACTGATTCCCACCTGGGACACCTGGAAATACTTCCTTAAACGTTTGCTTCGCGCTCACATCGAAGACAACCAGTGCTCCTGCAGAGCGACGAAAAAGCAAATGGTGAATGCAAATCTGACAATACAAGAATGGCAGATGATCTATTACCGTGAGCTCGACGATAATGCGAGCTGGAAATTGCTTGATAACGCTCCTGGCCCGCGGTATCCCATACCTGTGCACGAAGAAATTGATTCGGTTCACCAAATTTCCAGTCGGGACGTTGCACTTTCACTAAGTAGGAAGGATAAGTGAGAACACTATAATTCTTGCTCTCAGTTGCTTCGCCAATGCTTTGCTGATTACCTGTGACGAACTCGGGCTGTAGTGTTGGTGGACTACGAGCATCAAACTGTTGACCCCTCGCAGCTACTGACAGTAGATTTGTTTTCCCCACAGCAGCTGAGCCGATGAGCACGATTTTGTAGACGTACTCACTCTTGGATGGAGAAGCTGGTGGAGATTCCATTGTGGATTTTCAAGCGTAATTCCGCGTCGATGCGGTATTATATGCCTTTACACCGCGTCGTTTCTTGATGAGGCTGGAAACACAGACAGAATGACTATTAGACAGCCCGAAAATAGACCAAATTGGCAGTGATAGCAGGAAGAACCTCGCTATTCGTGTCGTTTCGGAATTGTATTTTAGGTACTCCACTGTACTACATTCATTATTAATTTATAGATTATATTTGTTTAAGGAGGATCATCCACTCCCCTCCACCTCCTCTGTTTTATGGTGGTCCAGAGTGGAGTGAACAGGAAGAAGGCGCATCAAACAGACAGCAAAGCCATGAGCGACGGACTTCGTGATCCACGTGCGCCACGTTTCCCTGTGATTGTACAGCATCCGACTTTTGCTGATATCAAAGCCAACTTCGACGGTGCCGATTACCTCAAGTGGGGTGGCGTCACCGCTGCGTCCTTCTCACTCGGCTATGTCTTCGGTACGCACCATTACATGATGTTTCACTACGTTTTAGGTGATTCACAGACGTTATAGTACTAAGTATTGTGACTGTATGTGTATGTGGCAATAAACAATAGGCGCGAAATTGCACAAGCGTGTGGCTGGTCCATCCATGTGGGTGACGGGTGTGTTGGGTTCGTTGGGAGGCTTCTTGTGGGCGTACCAGAACTCATCCTTCCGTCTGCAAGGCTACAAGCAGAACGACGCGGAAGTGAAAAAGTACATCCGAAACTAAACAATGATGAACATGAAGCAGCTACAGAGTATTTTTCGTTTCTTTTTGTCGTCATCAGCCTCAAACAACAAACTTGCGGGCCAGGAATAACAGATAAATATACGAAGCCAACGATGAAGATAGGAGAATT
This sequence comes from Pilasporangium apinafurcum, assembly GCA_001600495.1. Lineage (NCBI taxonomy): Eukaryota > Oomycota > Peronosporomycetes > Pythiales > Pythiaceae > Pilasporangium > Pilasporangium apinafurcum. The sequence continues at coordinate 828,404 of BCKE01000007.1, forward strand.
CATCCGAGAGTCTTTGCTTCCTGCACATAAATATAAAAGAGAATGAATGCCAGTCAGCCAGAAATGCAGGCAGATTAGGTGCGGAGACAAACAACGTAGCATAATGTGTTGATGTGGCGATCCACGATCATGAGCCTGCCAGTATTCCAAAGCTGCACATTTTACTTCATATCGCTACTTTTGGAGACCCATGGCAGATGTTTAAAACAATTTTGTTATAATTATGAGTGGTTTTTATGTGGTTGGTCAGGAACAGAGCTGTAGAAATGAACAATACAGTCACATTCCCGTTTCAGACCGATAGCCACCATGGAGCACGTTGACCAGGTAAACGCCGCTTACTGCGTGATAAGCCGCGGCAGATGATGGTAGAAGCTCAAAGCCGACATGGAGTATATCAACGTCTCTCCACTGCTCACTCTCTCCCACTACCATTCAAGTCAGGAAGAGACTAGCTTCTAGACAGGATGGACAGGCTGCGATAAGAGGCGGAATCGTACACGTGGGTGTGTGTGTGGCAAGCTCGGGAAGTGCTTTCTTGTGCGGCCACTTGTTGTGTCAGAAGGGTTCTTCTTTGTCTGTCTAAAACAGAAACTGATCGATTTGGCTAGCTAGTTGGTGAGGTGATGGCTCACCAAGGCTGTAATCCATTGTGATCTGCTCTTCTCTCTGTTTGGATGAGAGGAGCAGACGGATGGAATATGCACGAAAGCATTTCTCTACGCCCGAGTGTGTGTGGAGAGAGAGAATTCCATTCCGAAAGTAATAAAATCCGATTCATCATCGGCAGGAATGTGTTGATAGAAAATGGAGAAGGCTGCTGTTCAACCAATTTTGCTGCTGCATAAAGAGCTCTTCGTCTGTGCTTGCAGGAAACTCACGTGTACTGACCTTTTGATTTTGTCTTCTAAATATATAGACCGAAAAGTCCTTCCAGAAGCAAGAAGGCATCTTCCTTGCCAGCAAGAAGTTTGCCGGCAAGAAGAAGGGTCCTCGTTTCTACAAGGAAGTTGGTCTTGGTTTCAAGACCCCAAAGGCTGCCATTGAAGGCCAGTATGTGGACAAGAAGTGCCCATTCACTGGTAACATCTCGATCCGTGGCCGTATCCTCAAGGGTGTTGTGCTCTCGACCAAGATGAAGCGCACCATCATCGTTCGTCGTGATTACTTGCACTTTGTGAAGAAGTACAAGCGTTTCGAGAAGCGTCACAAGAACGTTGCTGCCCACGTGTCGCCTGCGTTCCGTGTGAAGGAAGGTGATGTCGTGACCATTGGCCAGTGCCGTCCACTCGCCAAGACTGTGCGCTTCAACGTCTTGGAAGTCGAATCTGCTTCGGAGACCAAGCCAATTAACGTGCGCAAGCAGTTCCGTCAATTCTAGGCTGGCACCTGCTACATTAGATGCTAGTATAGTTTCCAATCAGGTTGCTAATCCAATTTAGGATTTGTTTGAAGGGGCATTATGGGAATGAGTTGTGCATCTTTGTTTTTTGTATCATTTGGTTGTGTATCCAAGCTCTGCCTGCTTCAACTCGACACTCATTTTAGTCAGTTCCATAGTCATAGCGCGCTGCAGTTGTACCTGCTCAGTCAGGGTGATCCGCTCCAGCGAAGACTCAAAATCCTTCAATTCCTTTTTGCGTGGTGATAAATTGTATTTTTCCTTGCGAAACTTTGCACGATTGGCTTCATATTCCTTCATAGCCAATCGTTCTTCTTGTACACGTTTCAATTCCTCCGGATTTAACTCTGCGTCGTTCTTGGCCAGTTGCTTCTTTTGAGCCCACTGTTCGTAAAACTCGTCCAGCGACGTATAATATAGACTCAGGTTGGCAAACTCACGCTGCTGGAGATATTCTTTTTCACGAGTCTGCCGTCGGAGCGCATTTTTCTTTCTTCGATGTTCTAGTTTCTGAAGTTGTTGAGGAAGAGTATTCGTCAAGAACGGCATTTTCTCAACGCTTCTACCATTTGTAGTAAACGGCAAGTAGTGTGTATGCTTCTTATGAAGATCTACATGACGATGACGTGCATGAGTTTCACCATGCACAAAGCTACCTTCATACCAAAAGTCCCATTTATCGTCCTCAGCTTCTCCATTCGACTGCACTTCTTGTTGCACAGCATGTGTACTCAGATTCGAATTGTTATTGCCCATTTCCAGGTAGTAGAAATCGCCACGTCCGTTCATCATATTGTCATGCCAGAAGCCAATGTGTTTAGCCGTCTTGCCCATGAAATAGGATTCTCCACGACCTTCTTTCTTCCCGAGCTCAAAGAATCCATCATATGTGTCTCCATTACGTTCTTGCTGTCGTCCTCGACCATTCAATTCGCCTTTTACAAATCGTCCTTCTTGGAAAGAACCATCAGGAAATGTCCGCCTACAACCGTCTCCATGCAAAAGTCCATCGAGAAAGCTCCCTTCCTCAATGACACCTGTCGAAGATGTATATCTTCCCATGCCTGTGACTTTCCCGTGGTACATTTCACCCTCGTACTTGGCGCCGTCAGGAAACGTCACCACCATTCTCTCGCCATGCTCCACACCATCACGAAAAGCATCTCCATTGAGTAAAGAGCATGGATAGCCACGGCCTTTGTATTTCCTCCCGTACCCATATCGTTGCGTTGGACGGGCAAATGTTCCCTCGGAAGTTGTGCCTTTGCCATAGACAAGTTTGCCTCGCCCTACACGAGCATTGTTAGCGAAATCTCCTTCATAAACGCCGCTATTTGTATACTCTTTGCCCATGCCATGCTTCTCGCCAAGCCGCCATTGTCCTGAGTAGACTGAGCCAATTGATGATATATGAAAATCTTCATCATATGGACTCAAAGGCGGCTTCTCCTCGCTTTCAATACTAGTAATTGGTGCCATGTACTCTCCCTCACCGTGCTTCAATCGTTGAAGCCGTACGGCGCGCATATTGATCTCTTTGGTCATGTCCTTTGCACTGATGACTTCGTTTTCCACCTGATCGTCCTCAAGAAACGCCTTTGGGTGCGGCCGAGTTTGCACAAGACATACGTAGTTCCAATCGCACTTTTCTATGGCTACGGATGCCAATTCACGACCTCGTGAGCTTATGAAGGCAACAGCCCATGTCCTAGTTTCAATCTGCTGGTTCGACTGACTATTGTTGCCTGTATCTGATGATTGCTGCTTCCTGTTGTCAACTGGCAGCAAAGATAGTCGCATCGGCTCTGTAGACAGAAATTTCTCGATTCGTTTCCGTTTCTTCACCAAGGTTTCCAGTTCTTGATCGTATCGGGAAGCGTGAGTAGCGATTGCAACGGAGAGTTTCCGGCGAATCTCCGCTTGTTGCTCGGCCGTTCCCTCAACGTCTATGGTCGGTATCGCATTTGTTTTTTCCTTGAGCAAAAGCTTCTTCTTCTGCGCCACTTCGATTTCTGTCTTCACCTTCTGTAGTGCTGGAAAGTCTTGAGCAATGCCAAACAGTAGCCATGTCTTCACATCCAGCTCTTCACATTGTATAGGAACATAAGAGAGTACGAGAATCGCTTCGCCAGTGTACATGGGATCTCTTAAATCGTCCTGCGGCGGTGGCTCCAACCGCTCGTGGATAATATAAAACCATCGATCTTTCCCCGCTGGTGGAAGCACCTGCGTCATCCAATCTTTTGGCCACAAAACATCTGCAAAAGGACTCAGCACATAGTCGAGTGCAATATCTGACTATAGAAGTGGATCAAACCCAATGGTTAAGAGGTTTATACTCACTGCCAAAGGGGTCTTTCAGAAATGACGCGTTGCACTGGAAAAGCATGTTGATCTTCTTGAGTGTGAAATCCGACCGTAAAACCTTTTGGAATTTGTGATCTTCAGGCTTGGCACACTCTGGATCATATATAGCCACTAGCATTTGGTCCTCTTTCATCATCTCGACCATCTTCCCGGTCTTCCGATCCATCACGAGTCGGCCTGTGCGCGTCGCCATTGTTGCTATGTGTGTGTTCCTTTGCTTCAAGTGCGGAATCGTGAAAAGCCACGATATATATAGAAACGTTAGAATCAATTTTTTAATGCTGAGTATGCTTTTAATTTAATATTTAGGATTTTATATATAATATGTAGTATTCTTTTAAATAAAACGAAGCTTCAAGTGGCAGACAGATACACCAAAGTCGGTGAACACATAACCTCGCGCTGCAACCATGTCGAACATGTATATTACCGAGCCGAATACGGAGGGAAAGGTACTCCTGCATACCTCCTTCGGTGACCTCGATGTCGAGCTCTGGCCACAGCAGGCACCAAAGGCGTGTCGCAACTTCGTACAGCTCTGTCTCGAAGGTGTACGTGGCAGTTTGCCCCTGTTGTCAATGGGAACATTGACTGCGAATGTCTCTGGTAATGATTTGTATTAATTGATTTGATTATGTTGTGTATGGCTGGGTGTAGTACTATGACAATACAATCTTTCACCGCCTCATCGCTGGCTTTATGCTTCAGGGTGGCGATCCAACGGGAACAGGTAGTGGTGGCGAGAGCATCTACGGTGAACCATTCGTGGACGAATTTCACTCGCGGTTGCGGTTTAATCACCGTGGATTACTGGCCATGGCGAATGAGAACAAACAAAACACCAACCATTCCCAGTTCTTTTTCACATTGGATGCCTGTGAGTTTCTAAACAAGAAGCACACCATATTTGGCAAGGTACGCTTTTCTATATTGAAGCTCCACTCTTAATTTTTTTAATGTACGCATCTTCTTTTCTGCTGTATGTGTAGATCACGGGAAATACGATATTTAACTTGCTCAGTGTAGCAGAATTGGAGACTGATGGACGAGACCGGCCGTTAAATCCGCCCAAATTGGTGAGTACGGAAGTGTTGTGGAACCCCTTCGACGATATTGTACCTAGGTAAGAGCTTTTGGATATAAGGTTATGTAAAAGCTATTGTCTGTGACGATGCAATTCTGATTATGCTGTTATTATTTCATATCGTAGAGAGATAAAGCGAAAGAGTGCTAGTTCAAATGAGGCTGAAGACGCTGCGAAGAAGAAAAAACGGGACCGGAAAGCGACCAAAGATTTAAAGTTGTTATCCTTTGGCGACGAAGAAGAGTTCCAACACGAAATCGGGTCGAAGAGCAAGAAGGCAAAGAAAATAATGAGCAGTCACGATTTACTTGATGATCGCAAGCTCAAGGCTGATGTGGACGAGCAATTGTTGCAAAAAATCGCAGAGCAGCACAAAGAAACTCAAAATGGTAATCCTTCGGAAATATCTGGGGATCGAGACAAGAAGGAAGCAGCACGAGCAAGCTTAAAGGCAGCCGTGTCGAAGGCAGCCTCGAAGAAACAGGCACCTACTTCAGACTCTCCAAGAGATCCTACTGAGAAGAAGGAAGCAAAATTATCTGACGAGGGTACTGACATCCAGGAGCAAATAAAGAAGAAAAAGAAAGAGAAGATGCGCCAAATTGCAAAAGATCAAGACGAATATGCTCAGTTGCGTAATGAATTGCGAATGAACCGCAAAGCAGTGCCGTTGCTGATGGGAGCGAAAGCTAAGGAACAGGAGCAACAAAAGGCGTTCGCCGACATGCTGACCCCTCTACAGCAGCAGCGTCAAAAGTATTTACAACGGAAGAAGGCGGCAAATCGATCAGCGAGAGAAAAGGATACATTATTAAAGCTACAGAAATTTACTGCTGCTCTGGAAGATATGAACAAACAGCACGAGAGTTCCAAGAAAGAGGATACAGGAAATATCGAATCTTATCATGGCCAGGTGTTAGAAACTGATGACAGCGACACCGATGGCAAAGATATGTCATGGATGGCGGCCAAACTCAAGTTCAAGAAGCACATTGATGTAAGATTGTGTACATATTACCGGTATTTGGGGATATAGCTCTGGAACTTACTCTCTCGGCATGTGTATGAATTGGCAATAGGATCAATTTCGGGCAGGCTTCGATCCCTCTACTGACGTATGCTTTTCCGATTGAATGGTCCCATCCTGTGCACTTTTCATCTGTCTAACGTCACGCTTCTGCACTCTGCTCTTTTTCTAGGACTACATGACCGTAGATACGCGCGACGAAAGAAAAACGCGCGAGCGCCAGCGTGAGGGGCGATCTCATCATCCCCACCGAAGTGAAAGGCGACGCTAAGTTAACTGCTGAATACTCATGTAGAGGCTACGCTCTGCATTTCTAGGTGCGGTTCCAGTGATGCTTAAAGAGCGAACTGCGAGAAATATTTTTCCTTTTGCAATCATGTCTCTCATAGTCTGTCGGCATTTTAAATTACATATTCGCAGCAAAAAGCAGTGTTGATGTATTCACAAACCCAGTACCATAAGTTGCAATTACATAAATGGATGTTGCTAGACGCAATCAAACAACACAGGGAGAGTGAAGTGGATTAGAAGCGCACGATGCTCTTTCTGCGCACGGATTGATAGAGTTTGCTGCCTTTCAGGCGTGGTATGTGACCACTTCATTTCAGTCACGACCATGATGATTAATAGCACATATGGAGATATCATCACCACTGTAGCGAAGCAACGGGTTAGTATACTACTTATTCATACATGACATTGCGGACTTCGGGGTGGCGACGAGTTAATGAATATTCCTCTTCTTCTAGACATCCGATTCATTTGCTGTTAGAATGACAGCCAGCGTATCCCTCTCTCAGGACTATCATAAAGTTCAAGGAATTGCATAACTACGTCTCATATGCGTAAGGCATGTCAATACAATGATCGTGTGGTTGCTCATATGAAAGTATCATTTGAATGGTCAACGACCTCCACAACACACGATAGTGGGATTACTGGATTTTGTCTGTTTTTCGAGCACAACACTATGAACGATAGAACGAGTTGCAAAATTGATTTGAAAAAAGTTCGATGCGAAGAAGAATGCGCGTGGAGGTACCCAGTCGTTTCCCTGCGAGTGGGAAAGCGTTAGCAGGAACACAGCCTCGAGTTTTGTCGTTTTCTGTAACAATTGGACGGATACAATAAACTAGAAAATAGGAGAAAAGACAGCCCATTTTCTTTTAAAACAGATCGCGAATACCATATCCATCGCTGTTATTACTTATGTATGGCTAAGCATCGAAGTACTATATGCATGATGAGATGGCAAGCGCTGCATTTTGGCACCTTCGCCTTTACTTCCCATGTTATGCCATTTTGGTGTACGTTTAGCAAAAATATCAGCTGATACTGTAGTGAAGTAATCAAGTTTAACTTTCAGCCATAAGTTTAGCGTCGCCAATTGATTTGACAACGAATTTCAGTGAAGCAGGTCAAATTTTTAACTTAGTTTTTGTATACATCGTGCTTTGGGACTCACTCCTCCACATGATTCGTCTAGGAAGCCAGACAGACGGTGGAGTGTGATATGTTCTTTCCCACCTGCTGTTGCTATCAGTATCACATGATCATTTGCTTGTGCGTCTTGATGATGGTCTAAATGTTCAGTTTCTGCCACATAGAAACAATCCGCCAGTGAATGGTGACATGGCGTGAATTTGACAGCAAAAAAATGAAGGATAGGTAACTTGGTTGTGTATTATTTTTGTATTTTCCGCTTGAGAGACACGAACGTCCTCGTAAGTCTATCCGTCGCTATCACCTCTGATTGAAAAAGCGAGAGAGACTATATAGCCTGGATATTTTATAACCATACAAAAGGTCTAAGGCAATAACAAAATTGCCTAACCATACGACCAAGGTCTCACATCGTGTTTAATCCCAGGAAAGCCACATAGGCGTCCTGAGATAGGCAGCGCAGACGTGCATATCATTTCATCATTTCCGATCCTCCTCCTCTCTCTAGCGGGAAACAGCTGGTAGGAGCATGTCGTCACGGGGTGGAAAGGAGCTGCGGCGCAAGTCCACAGCTGCTACAGAAGCGAGTAGCCAGAATAGCAACGTCGCCGAGAGCGTTATGCACCTCACAACTATGAGCGGCGACGACGGCATGGCGTACCCTTCGCCCGCAAGCGATCTCTACAATACCCCTGACTCGGACTTCACCCGTAGTCGCGGTTCCAGTTACGCCATGCTGGAGAGTAACACACCGAATGAATGCGGGCAGACCTGTGAGGACACCAAGAATCAGACTCGGCAGCAACAACCATTGCCGACGCCCAAGTTCCTACAGCCACCGAAGAGGTCGAATCACCCGATTATGAAGCCGATCGGAAATTCAAAGAACAAGCATTCGTCCAAAACGAACGATTTCGCGAGTTCCAGCTTTGGCTATCAGCAGCGATCGAGTTTTATGCCATCAAACAGCGGCTGGAATCCCAACGTGTCGATGATCTCGAGGCCGTCGAATATGCAACCGAATAAACGGCTGAACAAGAACGAACTGAACGAACTGAAGGACTATCTCTGGCAACGCGGCACCAATGCCTCTGGATTTGACCCCGGTGCGTCAGTCGGCCCAGGATCATATAACACTGGAACCTCGCAAGGCTCAGTCCCAGTGATGGGACTCGGCTCTTCAGTGGGATTAAATGGGTCATTAGGACCGGGTAATTCCAATTCCTACTCTGTGTCGGTTGTAAACCAGAACACCAATGACCAAGCACCATTCTATACGAAAAACTTGGAGAGCTCTTTTGTCAATATCACTAGAAAGAAAAGCGATGCAGTCAGTAACCGTGTCTCGAGAGTCTATAGTGGGCAATACCGTTCTCGCGCTTCCTCGGCTACACCGTTCATGGCGGTACCCCGGGAATCAATGGCGTTGATGGTCGATGCCGTTAAAACATCGACCATGAAAGACGACGAAAAATGCCGCTATCTCTTTGATTTGTTCGACGTGGACCAGAAAGGTATGCTCTCCCGAGAAGGCGTGCGAGCATTCATGGAAGTCACCTTCACGGAGAACAATGTGGTTTTTCTTGGACAGTTCGATCTCGACAACGTGGTCGAGAAAGTGTTTGCACACGGTCGCGACCCGGATCAAATGACATACAATGACTTTTGTAAGATCTTTGGAGGATTTATTATCAAAGATGAGGCCGACAAGATCCGTGAAGAAGATGAATACGCCAGTGGTCGTGGCGGTGCTTCCGCTGCTACTACTGGTTCGCGGGCCAAGAAAACCCCCAAGAAGAAAACGTGGTGGACGCGACTCAAGAAGAACGTACGCAAGTACGATTCACAGATCTTCTGGTTGAGTTTCTACTTTGCGCTTATGATAGGGGTCTTCATTGCCAAGGCCGTACGATTCTCTTATGACCCCGCTGTCAAGTACTGCCCACGGGTTGCCAAGGGGTTTGCGCAGATCATTATGGTCAACACGCTCTTTGTGCTGCTACCCATGTGTCGCAACTTTGTCACGACGTTCCGGAAATTGCCAGTAGTTGTACGGAATTTGCCTGTCGATGACCACATTGAATTTCACAAAATCTGCGGCGTTGTGATGATCATTGCATCGCTCGGCCACACGATCGCATGGGTGATGATTGTCTATTATGCACGTACGGTTTCTGAAGACGTCTGGCGGAAGTCGAGATATTATCATCTTCATTTTGTGCGTGATGAAAACTTGTTTGACTTTTCTCTGCGGCTCCCGATGTGGACAGGCGTATTGATGCTCGTCATCGCAATGATCGCTGTGCCCTTTACGCATCCGAAGCTACGACGTGGCAATTTCAATGCGTTCTGGTTGACGCACCTGTTATTCTTGCCGTTCATTATTTTGATTGCTGTCCATGGGCTCGCCCAATGGGTCGCTGCTCCTGAAGCGTACGGGTGGATCATCCCGCCGATTCTGATCTATTTCATTGAGAAACGTCATCGTGTGGCCACAGTGTTTGGCGGTAAATCCACAATTACCCGCGTACAGCACTCGAAGGAGGCGGTAGCGATCTATATGAAGAAACCACGTTCTTTTGGCAAGAACCACCGTTTCCAACCGGGCATGTACATGTTCATCAACGTCCCAGTCATTTCCCAGTTCGAATGGCATCCATTTACGATTTCGTCTGCACCTGAAGACGATTTCTTAAGTCTTCACATCCGCAAAGCCGGTGATTGGACGGGGGCATTGTATGTGTTGCTGCAGAAGATCAATGAAAGCAATCCACAGCTGATGCTCGAGGCCAATGGCTCGACACAATATTCGTCCTATCCGACAGTGTATATCGATGGTCCCATTGGTGCGCCTGCTCAAGATTATGGTCGTTATCGTGAAGTCGTCTTTGTTGGCGCTGGTATTGGTGTGACACCGTTTGCGTCGATCCTCCGCAGTATCGTGTACCAATGGGAAAGCTACCGCTGCCCATCGTGTCGCCATGTCCGCTTTCCCCCTTCTTTCCAGCTTCGCAAGATCTACTTTTACTGGGTTACCCGCGAGCAGGAGGCTTTGACATGGTTTACAAATACGATGAACCAATTGAGTGAACTGGACACAGAGAATCGGCTCGAGATTCATAACTATTTCTCATCAGTGAAAAGCGAGTCGATCATTGCGCCGTTGCAAGCACTTCAGAAGTTCATTCACAATACGGAGGGTCAAGATATCGTGTCGGGTTTGAACACAAAGCAAATGACGCACTTTGGACGCCCGGACTGGCACGAAGAGCTGCACCGGATTGCTGAAAACCACAAACGATTGGAACGCATTGAGCCAGATGGCGAAAAAGAGGAAATTGGCGTGTTTTTCTGTGGACCCAAGCCTCTGGGATATACGATTCATGAGGAGTGCACGGCATTCAACCAAGACAGAAGTCGCAGTGTCCCCGATGTGGAATTCGATTTCCATAGCGAAAACTTTTAAGTTTCTATGATGCTAATTCCGTCGCAGCGACTGTAGATAGAGGGGATAGAGGTGTGCAAAATGATGGTGGAACCCTGTTTGTTATGAGTATAGATGGCGAGCGATGGATCTCATACTGTTCCATCGGATCATGTAAAGCAAAATGTTAGTGAACGATCGTCGAGAGTGTGATAAGTAAGGATGGTAAATACTACTGCAATATTTAATACTGCGCAACCTGAAGTATAAAAGAATGCAAATGTTTTTAAAGGATAATTTTGCTTTTGTCGTCGTTCATTGCTCTTCCAGATAAAGCATCTACTACTAAGCAGAACGAAGCCCTGCTTACTTGATCCGTCAAGAAATAGATGCCTTACCATCAATTACTCAAAGTTTTATCACGGAACCATACTATCGTGAGCACCCGTATTATATGACTAGCTTCAAGTCCCTTTACCAGAACTTCGTCCTATGGACAATTCGCCTGACATGTACGTCTACTCATCAGTCAACCGAAGTCTCGTCACGAAAGTCCATACCATGCACAGAATGAAGTAAACACCAGTGGTATTGTATGATTAGTCTAAAGCCTGTCCTGAAAGTCAGCCTTCCAATTACTCAATTATCCCAACTTCCTACGACTGCTCCGTCCCCACCACCATTTGCTTCCAGAGTCTACTAGTTATTAGAATAGGGACCAAACCGTGTGGACACGTTTGAGAGATTGCTAGGCTCTCTCGCTACCCACACATTCATTTTTCAGAAACGAATTCTAAGCAATAAAATAATCAACGGAAAAAATTGTGGCCTATTGGCTAGTAATAGTTTGAGGAAAATGAACCCGGTATGCAGAGAGATCTACTTGTAGCATTTGCAATGGCGAAGGAGGAGGGGCATGAAGTAATATTTATCCCTCCATATCACTCACATCTCTAGCCCATAGAAACAATATGGACTATTGTCTTGTAATGCACATTCAACTATCGTGTATTTGACCCACTAATTGACAATAATGCTTCTGTGATACTATTTAAGAACACTAATGTTAGATTCACACTAAATGAACTAGTCAAACCATCAAATACCCATACGAAAAAGGTCAAAGTGATGATGACAACTGGTAATGCAGTCATTGCTAGTGCAGTGACGGCGGCAACTACTGCTGTTGATGTGAAAGCACAGGAATTTGCGCATCGACTGGTAGAATTTGCTGATTTCGACAAATGCTGCGCGTTCTTCACAGAGCGAAACGTGGATTTCAACCAGCCGAACGCCATGGGGTGGAGCATTCTCATGAGTGTCTGTGCGTGTGGTGTGTCTCTAAACGCTCATACGTAGTGATATACTTCGTATCATGTGGATAGATATTCACTGATGCGTCTGTTGGTTATTCTTGTATACGTAGGACGAGCTGATATGGTTGGATTTGTGGCGGATGCAACTGAGAACGTGAGCTGCGCCACTGCAGCAAATCGTACTAATGTTCTGCATTTGGCTGCCATGTCGAAAAATGTACGTCTAATTTGCTGGTGTGGACTTGCGTTGATATGAAATTTGGAACAGCTAAAACCGAGTTGATTGTACATTGATTATTTTGTATTGGTGGACAACAGCCACTGGTTATCCAAGAGCTCGTTGCGAAAGAGGAACGCAGAGCCAAACTGCAAGCGATTGTGAATCAGCCCAATATCAATGGAGACACACGTAAGCTTCCTCAGCTGGTATATCACGACCTTTGTGCAGTTCTTGGTTAACAACCCTTATTATTACTCGATTTTCTTGGCATATGGTTTAAATTACAGCGCTCATGATGGCATGTGTGGCTAAGAACGTCGAAGCTGTAAAAGTTCTCTTGTCGGATTTGCATGCGGACCCTTCCTACAAGAATGCAAACGGAATGACACCGCTCATGTGCGCAGCAAGACTCGCTGACGGCACTGACTCTGTGCTGCATGAGGAGCTGATGCTCAAAAGCAAGACAATCGTCGACGTTTTGCTCAAGCGGGGAGATGTGCAAGTCAACGCCATGGACCGCACAGCTGGAAATACAGCGCTCCATCTAGCTTTGCTGAGTACCAATATCGCTGCTGTGGAAATTTTGCTCACAGGTTCGTTTGGCTGGACTGTGTTGACTTTATTGACTTATCATTGATATTAGTTTAAATATTCTTCCAGGTAGCTTAAAAGAGAAGAACAATCTTGATATCATGCTGAAAAATAAGGCTGGATTCACGGCAATTGATATTTCAGAGAAAATGAGAGCACCTAAGGCGATACTTGAGATGCTGAGAACGCGACGAACGCAGTTAGAGTATGAAAACGAGCGAATACGACAGCAGGCAGTGCAAGAACTGATGAGATTAGATGGAACTGAGACAAAGAAGAGTTGCAAGAAAACAAAGAAGAAGCCAACGCCACCACCATCGCGCCCCATCAAACAAGCGGAACCAACAAATAAGCAAGGTTTGCGAGCAGTCAAAGAGAAGATGCAGGACGCTGCAGATGAAAAAGCAGAGTCAGTATCAGATAGCAGCGTCACCACATTACTATATCCAAGCCAATTGACACCAAATGACGTAGAAAAACAAGTCAACGATGATACAGAGTTGGGAGACTGGCAGAGCGTGTCAACAAAGAAGTCACGTACGTACAAATCACAATCTTATCATTTGTACTCTTTCTTACCTAAGTGGAACTGACTCAAACCGCTATGTTTTCATAGGATGGAAAGCGTCGAATGCTGATGAAAAGAAGGCAGAAACATCTTTGTCATCAATTGGTAAACCGCGCAGCAGGCCACGCTCAACAGTGCAAAAGAAGCATCAGTCATCGCAATCTATGGCTCAGCCTGGTGCACCACATACTTCACAGCACGCATCACCTGCTGTCGCTTCAAAGCCCATTGTAGGAAATAAGTCAAGCAGTGTCCCGTCATTACCATCGGTTCCATTGATTGCTCTTCAGAAAATCCAAAGAGACCAACCTGAAGAAGATGAAGAGGGTCTGGAAGCAAGTTCTGCACCACTTTCCCCGACAGCCTCGTTTGTCTCATATGAGCAATTGGATACGATTTTCAAGCGAACATTTTCCATGGCGGACGAGATGGACATTGGCGTGGAGAAATTTATCATTGCGTCTTCCTCCACTGAACAAGAATTGCAGCCTGATAATGGATTGAGTATTTCGCAAGTAGAGGTATTGCAAGAAGCCCATTTACAGGCGTATCACTACCTTAATGAGAAGAAGGTGAGATTCTGGGTGATTAATAGTAATCCTACTGCTACCAGATGAAAAAAATCTCACGCTGTTCGTGTCCTTGTTGTTGTTGAATAGATGGAATTGACCCGGATATTGGAGAGAGAACGCCTCGAGGCGCAATACGCCTTGCAACATGAAATTTTACAGTTAAAGTAATCTCGACAAGAAAGAGAGTGACCGTGTTGTCTACTATCCCAGCTCAAGTGTCTTGCTAAATTCTTCTTCAGTGAATGATAGCATCTTAGCCGCCTATAGACAAACTAGACTTCAGTCCAGATTGAAGCATGGAATGACAGCTTTTTTCTTTTTAGGTTGGCATACCTCCATGTGGATGCGCTGACGCTTCAACAAATCGATAAGCTTCATCTGTTTCTTGAATGCAATTAATAGTTCGCTCTAGATACACAAGAAGCCAATAAGTCGATGTCTTCACGCAGTTCTAAACGCATAAATTCGAACTTTTTGTTTCTCCAGCTTCTTAGCCTCCTTGACGATTTGTTCATAGTTGTTTTTAGTGACCATTTGCTCGCCGTGGGCTTTCTTTTCCTCCTGCAATTGCGCCTTCATTTTCTCTAGCTCTTCTAGCGCACGATTTAATCTCACCTAATAACATAAATCGCACTCTCCAATCAGTAACATGTTGTTAGCAAACACGCAGTACAGCTATATGTAAAAAACTTTACATCTTTCGATCGAAATTGCTGAGACGCCTGCTTTTCCGCACGCTGAATTTCCTCTACGCGTGCTTGCGCACTCGCCAATTGCGTCTCGAGAATGCGCTGCTTCGCTTCTTGTGCCGCTCTATCAAATATAGAAAGGTTTCCGTTAGCTTCAACATCCCCTACGAAATAATACAAGTTGTTGCCAGAAAACTATATACGAAAGTTCGCGCTGTTTCTCCAATAATTGCTGTGTGTGCTGGCATTTCTTTGTGAGTGCGGCATTTTCACTCTTTAGCTCATCCACTTCTGCCTTCAAGGCATTTTGAGCCGATTGCTGTCGACAACACCCAACCACACACCACAAATGTCAGACAAGTAAGCACAATCAGCCTCTATGATTTCTAGAAAATTGAAATCATTACTACCAGTGCCTGAGAGTGTGCTTTTGCTGTATCTGCTTCATCTTGTAAGACACGAAGCCGCGCTTTCTGGTACCGGATTGTAGCTTCTAAACCCAGCCCCTCAGGGGGAATATCTTCGCCTTTCTCTCCCTCTGCACTCTCTGGTTTTGTCGCTTCCCCTTCACTAGACTCAACTTGTGGAAATGTTTTCGCTGGTTGTTGTGCCCGAGTTTTTGCAGATCGACGATTGCTGGTGGCTGTGGATTTGCTTCTATCATCTTCTTGTTCATCAACTTGGTGGGGTACTAACTCGCTTTTCGATCCGAATGAGTCGATAGACGCGCTCAAATCCATCGCCAAAGGGGCTCGATATAAATGACGAGAAGATTTCTGGTGTTGCTGGTCTTCATAGTCAAATGGGTCGTTTGCCTCATCATCTTGGTGGTCTAGACTACCGTTGTCTACTACATGTTCCGGTGGTCCATTAGATGGAAGCGTGGTAGTGGAGCTGATAGCACGCAATTGCTGCTGTCGTCGTTGTTCAATCGCCTCGACCTGCTCATTGAGTGCCGCATTCTTCCGTTCCAATGCAGCCTGGCGAGCTGCAAGACTCTCCTTCATCGTTGTGTCAGTTTAGTGGCGATGTTGAATCGTGGAAGGTCGCATTAGCAGCGATCATATGTTCTTATAGTGGAGTAGTGCTCCGTTCTAAGATCCTTTGTCAAATAATTTATTATTCGGATGACACTATTAGCTTTACGTACACCTTTGTATTATGAACATGTAGCCATCATGATGGCGACTGAAAAAGTAGGCCGCGAAGTCGTAGTTGTCCATCAATGAGGAACTTCTGGAACACAAGCGATGGGTTCTTCGCGAAAAGCAAGCGAACCGCATGTGCCTGTTCTTCAGAGCCAATCTCTAACAGTAAGCTGGTCGACATAGAATTTTCCTTTGAATGAGTGCTATCAACACGCTGCGGTTTAAACAGCTTTTGTACACTTTGCTCCACATAACGATACATCCGGAGACCCTGTGGGTCATCTTCTCGATCTTTTGCTTCTGATTCTTTAAGCGCATCAGGTCCATTAGAGAACAGTGCCAGATGTGGTTCATATGCGAGTACATCCGGTGCAATAAGCTGTACTTCTGTGACTGGGATGTACGGTGGGTTGCAGAGGATGACGTTGAATTGTTGGTAGAGAAGATTGGATGTTGTGTGGTCGTTTGCGGGTTCTAATGTCAATAGTTTTTGTAAATTCTTCTGTATAAACGTTGCGCGATGGCTCAAGCCGTTGGTCAATGAGTTTTGTGCTGCAATTGTTAGCGCGTCTTCGGAGACATCAATGCCAATACCTGTTGCCAAGGGGAATTCGGATAGAGCTGCAAGTAATAAACATCCCGAGCCTGTGCCGATATCTAGAATCCGCAACGGCGCTTGCTTTGGATATGAATCCTACATTTAAGGAATTGCTATGGGTTAATAACGATTGACCAAGATTTGTAATTTGCTCTCCTGCAGACATACCACCAACGTTTCGATGAGCACTTCGCTGTCACTGCGTGGGATCAATGTACTCGGTGTGACTGCAAACTCCATGGACCAAAACTCTTTCTTCCCAAGGACGTATGCCAGTGGTTCTCCTTCACATCGACGATTTGTAAGAGTTCGTAGCTTCTCTGCTTCTTCTTCGTTCAACTGGCGATTACTGTGCAAAACAAAGTCATTGCTTCGAGGTAGATGCAGTACATTTGCAATTAGCGCTTTGGCGTCGTTTGGGTTGATGTTCGCGCGCTGTAGCTGCTTCCGGATGCTCTGTAGTGCGTGTAGGACAGATTGCTGGTGATGGATGCATCGCCGAACCCGTCCGCGAGCAAACAGCGGCTGGGTATGCCTAAGGACCGATCGGTAGGTGCCTACGAGCATTTTGACCAACAGTTCATTCCCAAAACAGCGATTGCCTAAAACAAAGATAATATCTTTCGTGTTCCCATTGGATGATAATTATTTTCGTGTTGCCCATAGGGTTTAGTAGAAAAATTTCTATTATAGAATTTTTTTGTTAATGGTGCAGATTTAAAAAATTTTGATTGATGTGGTGAACACAAGAATGAGCCTAAAAAAACTGGTTCCAACTAAAGAGGGACCAGCACCTGGCTATTTTTCGTGCCAGGTTTATGCTCATGAGCTCCAATCGGTTTTTTACGGTATTACTGATACTCTCGGTAATGACTGCAATTTTAGTAGTCAAACAGGGAATCAGATAGCCTTTAATACTAGTATCAGACTAATTATGTTGCACGAACGTGGTCCGAGTGGAGCATGAAAATTGCGTACTTAGCAGCAATCCGTTTCATGCGGAAGTTTCATACTTGAAGAGATACTGAATGTCAAAACGGGAAGGAGCACTGACACAATATGCAGAAGGGAACGGACTGCTTTGTTGACGTTCTTTCTATTTCATTTTGACGTGATTTCTCTTCCTGATCGCCGTTAACCTCGCGCATACTGTGGTAATTTGCCACTGGCTCGTCTGTTTGCTTGGTGTAGCTTCACGCTTCGGAATCTGTAGGATCTTATCGGTTGACTAGTCACGATAGCCCCAGTATCGCCAAGATGAGTCGCGAACTCGACGGTTTGATGAACAAACTGACCAAAATCAACAATGAAATGGGCGGTGAAGAAGGCAAAAAGAAAAAAGGCAAGAACGGTGGCGATCGATTCCATGAGTTGAAGGTGCAAGTCGGAGAACGGCTGCATCGACTGAAATTTGTAGGCCTATCTTTTTTCTTGCACCAGAATATTATTCTAGTGAATAAAGACAGAGCTGATTATTTATTTATCTCTGACCTCCAGCTCTTGCAAGATCCAGAAGCGCAAATTAAGAAGAATAAGCACCCGCGTGAAGCGATTCGGCGACAACAGGAGATTCGAGAAGACATTCGTATCGTAGGCCAAGATATCGCCGAGCTTCAAACGAGCTATGAACAGGAAATAAAGAAGAAGAAGGTACAGGAAGCATGCAATGGAAGATAATCACTCATTCTTACGATCGCTGAACCATTGATAATGTATACGTTGACCAGAGCAAATTTCCTCCAGAAGAACTACAAATTCGTAAAGAAATTATAGAGCAGTACTCATCGGAGTTTGTGCTGATCAAAGAGCTTGCATCTGCTGGTTATCGTGCGCCTGGCGGCCGTTCATCATTCGATCGGACGGGAGTTGCATCGACAATTGGTACTTTCGATGATGGATCATTTCGCTCTGGTCCACCTCGGCCTGGAGGGGTTAGTGGAGGGTATGGTGGCGGCTATGGTGGTGGAGGTGGTGGCAGCGGAGGTGGAGGTTTTAGTGGCAACTTCACTGGCTTGAATGGGACAACAAGCGATGGACCAATCGCAAGAGAGGAAATCACCGATGAACAGCGCTCAGTGATGGTTCAAATCAACCAGAACGACCAGCGCTTTGTAAGTTGTCGCCAAGTGGCTTACTTTGATCCGTAGGAGTCTATTTCTCACCGTGGTCGATTGCAAAATAGGATCAAATGATTGATCAAATTGGAAGCGGTGTGCAAGAGCTGAGTCAGTTAGCAAGAGGACTGAATGAAGAGCTTCAACAGCAAAGCGTGATGATCGACGGACTGGAGGAACGAATCGATACGACACAAGCACATGGTACAGCCCTATTTGTTTGTCTACCTTGCAATCGTCAATGCGATCTGCGTGGACTAACTGATCCTCATCTGTTTCTGAATCTGCAGTGGAAAATGTTAACAGGAAAATGCGAAAGACACTGCAACAAGTTGGACGCAGTGGCGACAAATGCATGATGGATATGATTTGCCTTATCCTGCTGCTCGGAATCTTGGCTGTGTGCTATAACATGTTTATCAAGTAGATACTTTTTTCCATTAACAATAACACGAGAGCAACAAAATAACACACATACAGCGCTTGCCTGTATGCTTAACGCTCTCTATTATTTTTTCACGGCACGTCAAGTTCTGTGAGCTTGTCGAACTTGAGGTTATGTTGCTTTATTCGTGTTTGTTGTGTTTTCTTCTAACTCTGAGGGCCATAGATAGACGGTCTCGGCGGTGGATGCATCATCCCACCCATTGGTGGGCCACGAGGTGGACCTCCTAATCATTGCATGCAAAACATCGATTAAATTATGTATTTACCATTCCATCAACACATGCGCCTTCTCTCTTACCGTGATACGGTGGTGGTCGCATCATACCCGGACCACCTGGTGGCATCATTCCACGTGGTGGTGGTCCACGTGGCGGGAACATTCCACCCGGTCTGGGTCCCATGTTATGCTGTGGCGGTCCACCCATTGTTGGTCCTCGAAGCCATGCACCCGCTATATATCAACATGAATATAGAGTAATATCGACCAGGTCAGCAGAGTATACACTCACGCACTCTTGCATAGAGAATGTTATTGTATGACTCGTACGTGTCATAATAGAGCCTTGACCCGCCAAAAACTGTTCATAGTAGAGCTTGACGTTCTCGCGGTGTTTCCAACCGCGGTTGTGCTGTTTTCGACCTGCTTGCTATAGGATATCCATGAGGCACACGTATTAGTATAAAAGCGTTACTATACAGCGCATAAATAAAGATAAGTGTAGATGCAGCGCATACAGAGTCGTGGGTGAGATATGTATCGCAGTAATCGCAATAGTAGCGCGGCATCTTGCGTGTATACTTCCTGCTTCCACAGCAACTTTCTATCAGTCGATCAACTTCAAAAGGTAAGCTACAAAAAAGAATTGATCACCACATCAATTCATTATCTATGCATTATCTCAGGTAAATTTGCTGTTCAGCGATTTACGTAGGTTTCACGGTACCTATGCATTGGAGTTGTTCTGGTGTGGAGTGGGTTGATGTCCATCGCGTGTTCCATAGACCGTCCTACTTCAGCGCAAAGGAGAGACGAGATCTAACTAATCATTATTTTCACATTATAATTAAAGATATATGTCCATTTCATCTCTCTCAATGGCTCATAAAACCTTCATTGGGCGAGGCAGACCATGATAAAACCTCAATTTGATGTTACTGTAGCTTCTGACTTGACCAGCACCCAGATGGGATGACTGGTTCGTGGGGCTGGCGGCGCAGCTTTGCACTGCCACTCCGCTACTTGGCAGCAACACGTCACCGAACCAACAGTAGGAATTTCCACCTTCGAACAGCCTTGTCTTCCATTTACAATATGGCAGCACCAGCCTCGACCGAAAAGAAATGGTTTAGCGAGACCGAAGCGCTTTGGCCCGGTCAGAAATTCTCGCTCGAAATGGAAGAAGTGCTCTTCCAGGGTAAGTCTGACTTCCAGGATGTGCTCGTGTTCAAGTCGGCCACCTATGGCAACGTCTTGGTACTCGATGGTGTCATTCAGTGCACGGAACGTGATGAATTCTCCTACCAGGAAATGATCACCCACCTGCCCATGTTTGCGCATGCGCAACCAAAGAGTGTGCTGATCGTCGGCGGTGGTGATGGCGGAGTCCTGCGTGAAGTCGTCAAGCACGACTGCGTTGAGAAGGTCGTCATGTGCGAAATCGACCCTATGGTCTGCGACGTCTCCAAAAAGTTCTTTGCCAACTCTTTGGCCACGTCCTTCAACGATCCTCGCTGCACCTTGGTATGTTCCACATATTTCATAATGGTTTACAAGAGTGTGAAGGGAAGCTCATCTCTACTGTGATATGTTCCATCGATAGATCCACGCTGATGCTGCTGCATACTTGCGCGATAACACCATCGAACGCTTCGACGTGATCATCGTCGATTCATCTGACCCAGTCGGCCCAGCTGAAGTGCTTTTCCGTAAGGAGTTCTATGAAAACATGAAGAAGTCACTCAACCCCGGCGGAATTGTCTGCACTCAAGGAGAATGCTTATGGTTGCATTTGGACTTGATTGTTGAAGTACTTGGTCGATGCCAAACGATCTTCCCGACCATTCAATACGCCTACACCACCATCCCGACGTACCCATCGGGCCAAATTGGCTTCGTCATGTGCTCCTTGGACGAATCTGAGAACGCTATCGCCAAGCCCAAGCGTGAACCCAGCGAAGCGATGGAGAGTACCTTAAGATATTATAACACCAAGATCCATGAGGCTGCGTTTGTGCTGCCAACGTTTGCTGAACGCAAGATCCGCACTGTCCGCAAGAACTAAATTGATGTGCAGCTGATCAATAGAAAAATGCACAGCGTGAAGCGTGAAGTCCCTGTCAAAATCCCCACGTATATGATATTTCTCTATGTTGTCCATCTTATTATGTAATTTGCTTCTCAGCATTGTAGATGATTAACAATTTTGCTCGATGTCGTCACCGTTGTTCAGTCTTACTCGGTCACAACGGTCTTGTTGGGCATAAAGAGCGTGATTTTGTCCACTTTCCAACAAAAATCAGGCGTTTGCTCATAAATCAACTTCCAGATATAGGGCACAAAAAATTGCTCTGGGTCGGTTTCTTCTTCGTAGAGATAGCTTGGTTCCTCATCGTCTCCTAATGATGCCGTGCCATTTTCGCCAACGTGCCTAGACTTCAGAGAGGCTGAGGACGCTAACAGGCTCACACACTCGCTTCGGATGATGTTGAAAACAGTGTCAACGTCCAGAACCTCTTCAGGGCTTGTCTTCGATTCAACCAGACTCTGGAAACGCGATAATGTATTCCACACCGGTCCATTGTTGACGTGGTATGTAAAATCAGGATGTCGCTGCAAGGCTGTAAACGTGTCTGCTCGATAGAGGAGTGAATAAATCTGCAGAGCACAAACGGCACAAAATTAGCGTCATCTTAACCAATACTTCCATACTGATAACTTGCCATACATACAAGTTGAGGGTTTCGGGGCAAAAGCTTCGCCTTTAAGCATGATGAAACAATCCCCAACAGCAATCGAATGAATTCCACATACGCTTTTTGCTTTTGCGTCAGCATTTCGAGTTCAGTATTATCCAGTGTGCCACGTTTGACCATCTCTTCCATCTTTGCAGCAAGTTGCGCCTCTTTTTTCGCCAGCATTTCAATCAAGCTCACAATATTCTGTGCTGCATATACGTGAATGTTTTCTGCATGCCGTGCAAGATTCGATAAGCCGGCGAAGGCATTCAGGTGGATAAAACTGTCCTGGAAATGTGTAATGTTCCGATAGATCAGTCGCGTGAAAATCACCATCATCAAACTGCCCAATGACACATCGAGGATGTATTTCTCAGAGTACCAAGGTACATTGTGTACCATCACTTTTGTGTGCGCATCGCGAACAAAGGCCGGATCTTGCGTATAAGTCAACAAGACTATGACCAGCATGTAAATGCGGCTCG
The DNA here is from genome assembly GCA_001600495.1 of Pilasporangium apinafurcum. NCBI lineage: Eukaryota > Oomycota > Peronosporomycetes > Pythiales > Pythiaceae > Pilasporangium > Pilasporangium apinafurcum. The sequence continues at coordinate 850,854 of BCKE01000007.1, forward strand.
GTTCGACTGATCGGGCATGGTACAAAGTCTCCAAGAGCGGTAGCATCAGCTGATTGACTTCGCAATTCGAAATGGTGGCTTCATGCATCATCGCATTGGTATACATTAGCGTATACAACAATAAATGACTGGATTCATAGGGTGCATTCCGGCCAATCGAAGCAAATAGCTTCGAGAATGGGATCTCAGTCAGTTTTGTCTTTGAAGAAGAGTCGTCATGTTTTGCCTTTCTTGTATCCCCCAAGTTCTCGTCAGCTTCGGAATTGGTCATACAACACAATGCTTCTCGGTAAGGATTGTTCACGGAATCGCCATCTCGACAACTTTGCAGTAGAACGAGTAGCAAGAACACGCTTCGATCGGTTAGCGGGCTCACGTGCTCATTATTGACAAGAAAATACTGATAAAAGCTCCATGGGAAGCGGAATATTGAGTCTGCACAGCAGTTACAATGGCGCATACTCACCAATTAGTCCATGTCAAAAGATATTCACATCCGAAAGAGGCGACAGAGACTTACATGCGATCGAACCAATGCCGTCAAGCGTGAGGTACGAAAAATTTTCCATTTCTTCGGCAAGATTTGTCGCTTCGGAAATCTGGATAATCGACATTTCTTTGGCATTTTGCAACGCAATCGCAACTGACTCCGAGTTTTTCGATGTCAACGGCGATGGTATTTGATCAATATAGTTTTGCAGCAATCGATGAATGACTCCTGCAGCCCAGAATGATTTGTTTGTACCAGAAGCGGCAGCAATCATAATCATGTGTAGAAATGGATTATGTGCACTCATATCTCCCGCCTCCTTCGAATGATCACGAGGGAACGCAACCGGAGAAAGCAAAACGAGTAGCGTGTTAATCACTTCCACATGTAAATCGTATGTCTTTGGTCTAAAAAGAAAAGCAAGTATGTGATTATTTAGTGGAGAAATAAGTGCATTCAGCTAAAGCGCGAGAACAGAAGCGATTAGCACTCACGTCGGAGGGAAATCAATCAACACAGTCATTAAGGTGTCGAGAAAGCGGAAAGCAAGGTCATCTGGTCGCGTGATCGGCTCTGATTGATGAACCCCACTCGGTTCCCCAACACGGATCGCAGTATTATCTTTTCCTACATTCAAATGTAGCACAGGTATTAGCTATAGAGTCAGCTCCCGGTAACGCCATTACCGACAAATTGCCCAAACCGACGTACTATTGCGTGGTGATGTGATCACGTTCCAATCTGCTTCGTGCACAGGTCGATTGAAATGCGCCAGCAACGCGCATTCGTCCTGTTTCTCAATGAACCGCATAGTAAAATTTCGCATAAGAAAAAGTGCATTTACGGCCTGTAAAATCCAACTCTCAGCTGTTTGCTTTCGTCCGTCTGCAGAATTTGCTGGTCCATGACTAGGGGCGTGTAATTCAATTTCATCAGGCAGCATCTTTTCCACTCGACAGCAAAACGGCAGGGCATGGATCAGAAACCGCAACAACACTCGGAAGTTCCCCGATCGCAGGTTGTTCTGTGCTGCTCATATAAAAATCAATCAAGAAAGCATTTTATATCAACACCATCACCCATTCCTATCTTCCACATACTGATTAATGCATTCTTACCGAGCGTAGCGCCATATTCCTGGTTCAAGTATTCAACTTGCTGTTGGGTGAGCTGAGTGAAAGGCTTGGGGGAGGAGAACACCACGTGATATGCTGGGTCTTCGCGCAACACCGGAATATCACCGACAATTTTCTCAAACGCCGCCTTCTCACGTTCAGATGCAAAGATGTCCGTCTGCGCAGCTACACGCGTGTAGGAAGAAGAGGAAGATGAGGAAGACACTGCTGCGCCCATTTTCTTCCAGCTCTTTGTATTATAGAGTTGGGCGAATATGTCCACATATCGCACAAAAATAATACTACGCTGACCGATTATTTTTAGCATGTGGTGACAGTAAAACTGAAGTCCTTTTCACGTTATTCAAAGTTAAAGGTGGGTTATTTTTAGCTAATATGGCTACGATTGTTATGTTGAAGCTGAAGGTGGCTCGAGATGGAATTCACAGAGCAAAGGTAGATGGTCTGACGGAGAGAATGTGCTGGGCAACGAGATCTCTTTCGTGGCATCCGCTAACGACATGATCTCCAGAAGTGCAGCTGGACGGAGTCTATGTGTGGTTTCAATATACACAAATGTGTTAATAGGCATTTTTTGCAGTCAGCTGCAGTAGTTCGTTAGCATACCTTGATGATTTGTAGAAAATGTAGTCGAGTGTCCCGATAAAGTTCGGTACTTCTTGGTCATTTTCACCGTCTATTGCACCATTCACATTGGTAAAGCTGGGCTCGGATGATCCTGCGCCACTTGTGATATTGTATTGAGCGTATGCACTTTGAAAGTGCTGTCGATCAATAAGGAATCGATACACTTTGCTGTCTGGAAGTGAATTAAAATCACCTGCAAAAAGAACCGGCACATCCATGCCACTAGTGAACATTTCTAATTGCCGAGCCATCCGCTGTGTCTGGAGTAATTTCACATCTTCTTGTGCGGGGTCCCAAAATAAGTGCGTCGTTGCTAAGACGAAATCCATTTGCCCAGCAATGGCTGAGGGTGTCTGAAAGTGTGTGATTAACCCCACGCTGCCTCGCTGTGTCCGTGCCAAGACATCTTCGCTACAGTCTATATGATAAATAGCATTGTTAGAGATGGATGAATCACACACATAAGGAGCACAGCCGTCTACCTGACTCATCTCCAATCGCATTATCGAGTGCAATCTCCTGGTGCTTTACGAGCGTCAAGGTATTCGCCTGCCAGAAGATTGCGACGCCATCTTTCTTGGTACTGGCCTTCTTTACGAATATGCTGCTCACTCAATGAAAAGTAAAATTAGACGCATGTGCGGCAGTGATTATGTTAATCGTGCACTTTTCCACTTACCCTGTGTATCCCAAAGCTTTCATCATCACTGACCAGAATTCGTCGTATTGATCAACTTCCTATGATGAACGAAATGTGTTTAGCGCATTCGTATCCAGTACTCCATTTATGCCAAGTCTTGGACGCAATTACCTGCAAACAAATCACATCTGGCCGAACGGGCAATTCGTTGAACACTTTTTCCTACGATATCAAAGATCAATGTTTTAGCCATGCATCCAAAAGCCCGCACACTTAAGTACAGAATCTCGCAAGTATGACGTATCATTTACCAATTGCTTGGACCGATTCTTCCAGCGTAATGCAGTTGACTTGCAGTATGGAAAGTAGGTGGATCGTACATAGCATTGCGCTAACACATTGTACGTCATCACCCTCAGCTTATCAACACCATCGGCACTACTAGCTGCAAAAAACAAGCAAAGAAACGGCTATTACCACTAGACCATCCACTTGTGGCGAATAATGGCGGATCCAGCATACCTTTCGCTGCCAGTTGCCGCATCTGCATGTTCATCATGTGCTCAACTTGGGCTTCACAAGTGATGCTGTACTCAAAACTGTACCCGTTACATGCTAATATAACCCAATCATCTTTGTTATATTAATATTTTGTCCAATTAAAAAACAGGAACATCCTGATAGCATATTATTGGTAGAAAAACGTTTTGAATGGCGGTTCACTGATCATGTGGAACCAGGGCTGTTTTCAGGCGAACCGGTTCCATTTTGGCGCTGATTGAATGGCCGGGAGCGGTTCATTCGCCCTTCCAGTGCTGCTCTCTACTCACTTTGCTGGTGTGAATTAGTGCTGAAATTCCTCATTGCAAAGGTAAGGAAGCGATTGGATTTCTATGGGAACAGTATAGACAGGCAATCCAGGTTCAACAGGCGCGCTAATAGCAGGATGTATGCATATATGTCGTCTAAACTAGATGGTGCAAGTTACTCCAGTCGTTCGTCCAAAGATCGTCAAGAAGCGCGTGACCAAGTTCAAGCGTCACCAGTCCAACCGCTTCAAGCGTGTGCCTGTAAGTAAAGCGCTCCTCAATTCAGCGAAACACAGCTTCCCGTGTCTAGCCTGCATCGCTCACAATGCATCGAAAGACACGAGAAGCTTTCAAAATTTTTACAAAAAACAAAGCAGCATGGACTAACGACAGGTATATTGTGCAATCCATCATATTATAGGAATCGTGGCGCCGCCCGAAGGGTATTGATGGCCGTGTGCGCCGAAAATTCAAGGGTGCCATTCGCATGCCCAATGTCGGCTACGGTTCGAACAAGAAGACCGCGCACTTGCTGCCCAACGGCTTCTTGAAGTTCGTTGTCAACAACGTCGCCGAATTGGAAGTGCTTTTGATGCACAACCGCAAGTACTGCGCTGAAATCGCCCACAACGTGTCTGGCCGCAACCGTCGCGCCATCATCGAACGTGCCGAGCAATTGAACGTGCGCGTGACCAACCCGAACGCTCGTGTGCGTGCCGAAGAAAACGAATAAGCGTCTTTGCCTTATTTGTGTTCAGTATTCGGAGGGGAGCCGACGACCGACCGCGTATTGTGATCGGAACTTGGGGGAGGATAGCAGCATGGTAAAGGAACTCCAGCGGCAGGCGACTAAGGATAAATGCACCCTTTTTCCTGCTTGCAGCCATGTTGAACGTGTTATATTTTTTGGTGTCACTGCTACGAGATGCGTTATAGTTTCATTGTGCGTGTAGTCCAGATTTGTTGGATCATGTTGTGTTTGCAGGAGCCTAGTCTGGTGCAGAGATGTCTTCGATGGATTTTCAAGCTAATGCTATGTAGTGGATCCACTCACCACATCAATCGATATGGACGAGCGCAAAGTAACTGCTACAAAATGTCGAAACGGCGATCCTCAGTTTTTCTGAGGACATGTGAAGTAATGTTGACATTCTCATTAATTTCAGTGAGCAGCAGTTCTCACACAATCATCGATATTTACACCTTGGTAAGAAGATATTGCTAAAAGCATCAAGGCACTCTGTCATCTGAATGATGCATTGAAGCGAGCAGTACACTTACAGATTAGATGCCTTTTGTTGTCATTTTGCACAGCCACGTCGTTCCAAAGACGTATTTTTCACAGTATTAAATTTCTTCCCCATACAAAAACTAATATATTTTAGTATTTGCACACCAGTGTTTTAAACTTTATCCAACAAGCTGCATGATGTGTGATAGCTTTTGGGCTCAGTGGACAAAAAGACATGCATCGCTCTATGCTGCTGCTCAAACCCTTGCGCACTGCTCAACGGCATGCAGTGTCTACGGTGCATTTACGCTCCACAATTGCTGAACCACTCGTCCTAACGCGGTGCTCACCAGCCTTTTGCCATGCGTCTAACATGCGCCTCTTTCTTTTGCCACGCCGGTTCTTGTCCTCCTCTTCCTCTCAGCAGCAACAGCAGGAAAAGCTGCGGCGTGCAGGTATGAAAGAGGGCAACCGCCGCGCACTCATGTACCTCGCCGGCGTCGGTGTCGCGTTCCTCGGACTTTCATATGCTGCTGTGCCGTTGTACAAGATTTTCTGTCAAGTGACGGGCTTTGGCGGTACGACGCAACGCGCTGACATCTTTGCTGCCGAGAAGCTCACGCCTCGTGAAGACGCCAAACCGATCCGCATTACATTTGACGGTGGCGTGAGCGCCGCCATGCCGTGGAGCTTCCGACCGCAACAGCGTGAGCTAGTACTCGTGCCTGGTGAGACAGCATTGGCGTTCTACACAGCTAAGAACAAGACCGACCGTGCTATCACTGGCGTGGCCACGTACAATGTTTACCCACCCAAGGCGGGTGTCTACTTTAACAAAATTCAGTGCTTTTGCTTTGAAGAACAGCGACTGAAAGCGCAGGAAGAGATCGACATGCCGGTTTTTTTCTTCATTGACCCAGAGATTTGCGAAGACCCGACAATGACTGGTGTGCACAACATCACGCTCTCGTACACGTTCTTCAAAACAGACGACGTGAACGACGACGATGTTGACGATGAAGAGTAGATTCAAGGGAAACAGCGTGAGGTGGGGCCTCTAGCCCATTGATAGATGATGGAGCCAGAGAATAGAAGTGACGATCAAAGTCACGCAGCAGGCTGTTATTGCAGTAGCTTCCAGTCAGCATTCACTGCAACTAGTATGGCTTCGGGATCGAATGGCTAACCATTTAATAACTGTAGCAATAATGAGATCGGTCGCTTTCACTGCTTATGAACAGATCAGAGCGTACTGGGATCTCTATTGTCAACGGATGCCACAACCGCTCACGTAAATTTCTGTAGCAATCGTTATTTTCTTGATAAATTACCAGATAATGAGGGGTGCATGATCAAATTTACACCTCAAGTCACTTGAAATATAATGTGAATACTGTGAAAAATAACCGCAAACTGAAAGTAATTAATTCCAAACTGTGGCTTTTAGCGCGAAACCTCGCTCACTTATCGAACTTGGCTAAGCAACTCGAAAAGAACAAGAGAAGTAAAAGCGATAGAAATGTCGAACAAGGAAGAGCACGATAACGACGAGATCCGTGAGCAGGATCGCTTCCTACCAACGGCTAACATCTCCCGTATCATGAAGGTCTCCCTGCCGTCGACCGCGAAGATTGCGAAAGACGGGAAAGAAACCGTGCAGGAGTGTGTAAGTGAGTTCATCTCGTTCATCACGAGCGAAGCGAGCGACAAATGCCAGCAGGAGAAACGCAAGACCATCAATGGTGACGATATCATCTGGGCTATGAGCACGCTGGGCTTTGATAGCTATGTCGAGCCGCTGAAGCTCTATTTACAAAAGTACCGTGAGTCGGTGAAAGTGGAGAAGAATGACAAGAAGGACAATGTCGGCACGTTTGGCGCGTCTTCGTAATGAACAAATAAGAGAAGGAAAACATCGCTAGTTTTTTTTGTATTTTTTTTTTGTATGTGAGAAAGAATGGAGAAAAGGAGGACTGAACACTAATAGCGCTTTTTTGCGAAGTCCGTTATGGGCGCTGCTTTGTTTTACTTTTTCCAAAACTAACAGAGAGAACGCTAACGCAGACCAGCTTCAGATTTTGCTGATAACTTACTGATCTTTAAGGGCATTCCGTTTGAAATGGCTGCAGTAATTGCAAAAACTTCTCTTTTTTCTTGCCACGTACCGCTTGGAGGTAATCGACAACAGTATCTCCATAGGAATCGACAATGCTTTGGTCAGCGCCAGCGTTAAGCAACACTTTGATGCAGGATACAGTTTCCCGTACGAAGGCCACGTGAAGCGGAGACCACCCGTTCATCTAATAAACACGGTGACATGCAATATTTGGGTAAAAGAGACGAGAGCGAAAAATTGCAGTGCGATCGATGTTTTCTTACATGATCCACTGCGTTCACCTCTGCCCCTTTGGTCAAAAGCAGCGTCAGTATGTCGCTATGCCCTTGCGATGCAGCCCAATGCAAACCACTCCATCCATGCTGTGTCAACAAGTACGGCCATCCCGTTGCCAAATTCAGAAATTGGTTGAACGAGTTTAATCAATAATACGAACACACAGACCTGGTCGGCGACATTGGCATCAACATCTTCACTGTCCAGCATCTCTCGTACTTTAGCTTTATCGCCACGATAAACTGCACGCAGAAGCAGCTTGCTTTCGTTCGAATCACTAATTGTAGTGCGGAACGGGCCACCGGTTTGGCTTTTATTGTCACCATCATCACTTTCTTCATTAGGAATCCGACCTTTTTGTTTCTGCTTTTTGTGTTGTTTTGTCGTTTTTTCATTCTCATCATCATCTCCAAAGCTCGAGTATTCATCCTCATCGAGATCGATTTCTTTGGGCTTGCTTTGGGTGTTCGATTTCCTACTCTGCTCAATATTCGTCTGCAGGATCTGAGCTGCCTCTTGCTCTTCCTGCTGAAACTCTTTTACCGTTTCTGCCAAGACGCTGGCATGAATGCTCTCTTGTTCTTGTTTAACTTCTTTTGCGGTGACTGCTAACGCTGCCTCAACTCTCGCCCTGTCTGCTTCGTTTACCTCGTCCGCGAGTTGCTGCAACGATTTGGAAGCTGATGTATTAGTCGTCAAAATGTTCTTGCTTTGCTCTGCCTTGGCCACATCCATCAGTGTCACTGCTTTCTTTTGCATCATATCTGCTTGCTCCTTCGCCACGTCCATCAACGTAACTTGTGCATTGTCAATAGCTGTTCCTGCAGATGTTTGATCCTTTGCCTTTGACTGACCCATGCTTTTGGCGACATCAACGAGTGAAACGTTGGACATCGCCATTGCTTCTGTAAACACACGATACCACATGCAAACATATCAACACAACAAGATGCACATCAGCATATACAATATAAAACGTGATATGCATTTATCTTCATGGTACAAGTATGCTCTTCTTGACTTATTGATTTGAATAGTGAGTCGTTACAATACTTGACTTGCTATGCACCTTCAGTTTGGGTTCGCGGTCGTTTCTTATTTGGTTTCGGTGATGGACTTCGCAACGTTTTCACGCCAGCACTCAGTTTCTGTCGATTCACCATCTTCTGTGATGCGGAAGAAATTACGGATGGCCCCGGCGAAACATTCGAGTCCGTGTCGATGTTTTCTTTCTCCTTCAGCGCGCGCTCCATCTTCTCAACAAGGCATTGCAATCGAAATTTTTCGTCTGTCAGTTGACGAACCTCTCCCAACAGACGATTATTCTCTTCCTTCACTTTGATATGATGCTGAATTTTTTGGCGATTGTTCTGATGTCCCACGAGCTTGTCATTCTCTTTTGAGACAACATCGAGCCGCTGAGTCAACGTTTGTACTTCCTTGCGCAGCTTTTGCTTTTCTTTTGCAAGCTGGATTTTCAGTAACTCTAGCTCTTCCTTGCGCTTGCGGCATTCAGCGAATTCAGTTTTAATTGCATTGAGCTCTTTTTGGGTGGTCAAGAATGCATTCTTATGTTCTTCTGCCTTTTCTAGCTCCGCTTCGACCCGTTTCTCTTTTCTTTCAATTTCAGCAGAACGATTTTTGAGGTCTTCATCCATGTTTTCTATCTTAGCTTTCGTGTGCTTGTCGTCCTTGAGCAATAAATTTTCATGAAGTGCTGCATCCAGTTTTGCATGAAGCTTTGTAAGTTCGGCCTCGAGCTCGGTAATTCGGCTGTCTTTGGCCAAGATCTCATCCTTTGTCTTGCTCGCTACTTCGATCGATTGTTTTAATTGATGCTGAAGTTTGTCGGACGTTTCGCAGCTGACTTTCAGCTTTGTCTGCTTTTCTTCAAGTGCTAGACCCAGCTGCTCAGCTTTATACACCAACTGCTGGTTCACATTCTGAAGCTGCATTGAATTTTGCTCACTTTCTTCTAATTGTCGATGCAGAGATCTCTTTTCAGATTGGAAGTTGCGCTCTAGCTCGACCTGCGCCGCATTTTTTTCTTCAATTAACTGTTCCAGATCCTTCAATTGAAGGTGAATTGCCTCCATTTCTGCTTCGTGATCTGTGCGCTTTGCATCCCAATCAGCCTCATGCTTTCGAATACACTCCTGTAATGACGAAACTTTATTTTCTCTGTCACTAACCACCGCGTTCTTCTCCCGGAGTTGTTTCTCAAGATTTACAACAAGTGATTGCTGGTCCTGAAGAGTGTGCTCAAGATCAGCTTTTTGTGCAGTAATGTCTCTCAACATGCTGGCTTTACCATCAAAGTCGCCCTGTAATTGCGTTAACTTATCCTGGAGCACTGCCAACTTCTCACTCCACACCCCACTTTGCCGATCCCATTCGCGTTGTTTGGCAACAAATTGAGCCTCCAGGTCGCTCTTGTCGACTTGCTTGTCATGAAATTGCTTTTCTAGGTGGCAGTTTTCACTTTCAAGTCGAGAAATATTTATTTCCATCGCTTCAATGCTTTTCTTATCAGCTTCGATCTTGAGGCACTGGCGAGTAATCTCGGCTTTTGCTGCATCAATCTCACCATTAAGCGCCTTCAACTTGTTATTTAATTCATGTTCTCTTACTTCATAGTCGGAGATTTCTGAATCAAATCTCTTACTGAGAGACTGAAGCTCTGCTGTCTTCGATGAAAGCTCGTTTTGATACTGCTCACATCTTGCAATTGACTTTGTCAACTGGGCCATTAGTGACGCTTTTTCTTCGGTCACCAAGTCTCTCTGTTTCATCTCCGATGCTAAAGATTCACTCAATTTGTTCTTCTCATTGATCAAGCTGGCGATGGAGGACTCTTTATTGCCCAGGCGGACATTTAACTGGGACATTTCTTCTTTGAGAGAAAGTATGGAAGCTTCAGCCGCTTTTCCTTCTTCCAACAGAGTTTCCTTTTCCTGAATTTTGCTAGATAACTGAGATGATAACTCAACATTCTCTTTTTTCAGCTGCGAAACTAGTTCACTGGCTGAACGGAGTTCGTCCTCAACGTGCTTGAGCTTTTTCTCGAATGAGTCGCATGTTGCAATAAACTGTTGCTTTTCGTCGAATTCCTTGCGTTTTTCCTCCTTCAGCAGCTTAATTTTATTACTCAAATTACGATTATTTCCCGTCAAATCGTTAATAAGTTCCGATTTCGTAGATATATCACTCTCCAAAACATGAATTTGTTTGGCAGTCGAATCTACGAGTTCTTTGGCTTTTTCTTCGAGCATAGCAATGGTTTGCGCTTTTGTTTCGACGATCTTCTTTTGATTGCCAATATCTTCCTCTAGCTTATTCACTTGAGTTGTAAAGAGTGTGATGGCTTCGTCTTTCTGCATATTCCCTTTCTGTAGCTTTTGACATTGTTCATCCATTTTGCTTAATTGTTGCTTGAGTTCGTTTACGGTTGTTGACAGTTGTTCAGCATGCTCATTCAATTTACATATTTCATTCTCTCTCGATAATTTCTCGTTGCGAAGTTGCTCCAGGGCCTTCACAGTGCATTTCAATTCCTGTTGCGTATCGCAAAGCTTACCACGTATATCTCGTATCATTTCATCCTTTACTTGAAGCTGTTGATCTGCCTGCTCTTTTATGGCATTTGTTGCAGTATTCAAGCGTTCCAATTCTTCACGATGCGCATGACGAAGATCTTCCAACAACTTTTCCATGTCTCCTTTTGCCGTTTCTAACTCGGCTTTTGCAAGTTCAAAGGAATCGTTTAGTTGTTTAATTTCTGTCTCGAAGGAGGTTGTCATTTCGGAAAACTTCACGTCTTGTTGCTTCTTACTTTCGTTTGTTGTCATCTTGAAACATTCAAATTCATTTCGCACTGATTCATGTTCAGCTTCCAACGCATGAAGCACTTCATTGTGCAAACGTTGAGTCTCGATAGTCTTGGCTTCATTATCGCGCTGAGCCGCGTCAAATTCTTTTCTTAAATTGTCGAGCTCTTGCTGTTTCTCTGCCAAGTCACGTTTGAATTGTGCAGTTAGCTCTTTTCTTTCATCTCTTGCACATTGTTCAAGCGATTTTATCGTTTCTGCATGTCTCAAAGAGATTCTTGTTGCATCTTCTTCCAGCTGCCGGTTAAGCACTGTCATCTCATCGCACTTTTGGTCTAATGCAGACTTATCGTTTAACAGTTTAACCTTGGTTCGAGAAAGCGTGTCCAGATCACTCTCTAACATCGTGATTTGATTCGATAAATTCTTGATTTGCTGGTTGGCTGTTTCTAAAGAGTCTCGTGCATTGTCTAGATCCAAAGTTACAGCTTGGTTGCGTTCTTCAAGCTGATGAGCTTTTGCTTGTACTTTAGCCAAAACACTTTCAGTTTCGACTTTCTGCTCTTCAACTCTCTTTAAACTTTCCTCGGTGGATTGGAAATTTGACTTGAGTGATTCCGTCTCATTTTGTAGTGATGCAATATGATTTACGGACTGAGAAAGCGAAGCTTGAAGATCAGCATTTGCTTTTTCACACTCTGCTAGCTTTTGAGCGAGTTCACTCAGCTCGCTCTCAAAATTCGTCTTCATGTTGGCTACTTCTTCGGCATGTTGGTCAGCAACCTCAACCGCTGTCATCTGTGCTGCTTCAAGCATTTTCGACTTTTGTTCTAGCTTATCTGTCAGTTTTGCGCACTCTTTAGTGCTTTCATCCTTGTACGCGTCAAACGATTTGATGAGGTTCTTATACGCACACTTTTGACTTTCGTATTTGGCGGACAATGAAAATGTTTCAGCAACCTTTGCCTTCAGTTGAGCGGCAAGTTCTTTAGACATGCGTTCGAACTCGTCGTGAGCAGGAACAATGCGCTGCATGTCGTTCTTCATGCAATCATACTTCTGTGTAAGTTCCTGTCGTGCTGTGTTGGAATCCGCCAACTTCATCTCAAACTCAAGCTTAAGCTCTTCCCTTGCTCGTTCGTTATGCACTGTAATGTCTGCAATCTGGGATTTTGCTTCCATTAGTAGTCGTTGTGTCACAAGTAGCTCTTGTTCAGCTTGGTGAAGTGCGTTTTTAGTTTCCATCAGTTGCAAATTCATTTCTTTCTGTTGGATATTCCACGCTGCTTCCCGCTGCTTGAGCTGGAGTAATTCATGCGACGTGTCAGCTGCTTGTTGTTCCAGATTCGCTTGAATAGATAGTAAAGTATTCGACTTGGACTCGTATTCATATTCCTTCTGTTTCACAGCTTCTCTCAGCTGAATTGTGAAATGTTCGGAATGACTTTCAACTATTTCTTCATTGTTATTTTTGTCATTTTTGAGCATTTGTTGATGGAGTTTATCCTGCAGTACATGCTTGTCGCGAACGATGTGGGCTAATTGTCGCGTCAACGTCAAGAGCATCATGTTAAGGTTCTCGATTTCGCCATCTATTTGACTGTTTGAGCCAACTGCACCACTTAAAACTCGACTTCGTTGAACCTCGTCTTGTAGCTGAGCAAAGTTTTCTTCCATGTCTTCGTACTTGATTCGCCATTCTATCGCATCTACCGACGGCTCATATTCACTAATATTTCCATCATCCCCCGAAGAAGCTTTATTTACGCCCCGTAATCGATGCATCATTTTCAGATATGCGATGCTTTTTTTCATTTCGGAACAAAGAGTCTTTAGTCGTTCTTCACGAAGTTGAAGATGTTCATATGAGCGTTTGAGCGTCCCATTTTTTTCGAGTGAATGTGCAAGAGCTTCTTCAAGTTCCCTGAAACGGCTATCTACGACTGGATCACAATGCATCGCGACTCTCATCGACGGACTTCCTGGAATTCTAACCCCACTGAAAGTAACTGTTGGCTGTACCAAGTTTCGTGTATCTGACAGACTTCTGGTACTTTCCATTTGCGCTTGATGCAACTGTCGACGCAGACGTTGTATCTCCTCCTGCAACATGGATACACTTCCTGACGCATCCTCGTTGATGACGGCATTGTTACGAATTAATTTTGCACGTTGTGCAAATTTAAGTGTCGATAGAGTTTCATACGATGAATCTTCTGCTGGTGAGATCGCTGCAATCATGAACGTCTTCGAGTTCCCACCTAGTGAATCTTTCAGTAGGAACGTTAGCTTCGAATCACGGTAATGCACATGTCGGTTTTTCCCTGCAGACTGCTCCACAAGTCCCATGATCACATTCCCAAGAGCAGACAGCGACTTGTTGATACTTCCTGCTTCTTTCAACCGCTCCCCTGCAGCTTCAGTGTTTCGTTGCCGCTCCGATCCAGCAAGATCTACCAAGTTAAAGCGGGAGGATCGAATCTTGGTGATCCCTTCGGCAGTCGTTTCTCTCGACTGGATCTGCAGAATAAACACACTGTGTGAACGACTACTTTCGCGATTCATCGCAGTTTGTCCCACTCGACGATTTTGGGTTCCCACAGTCATAAGCTCTCCCGCTTGCTTGGCATCAGACACTACACTCTCAATCAATCCTTCCACGAATACGCCCTTCCGACCATTTTCACGCAACTGCAAGCCAGTTGCGTCTTTTGCGCTCCCACCATCCAAGAGATCGTACACACGCTCGTTATAAATCTCCAAAAATGAACACGCAAACGTGTGTTGCACATTCATAGAGTTGCTATCGCTACTGTCAACGGAGTCCACGCATTTGTCAAACAGGAAATCAAACACACGCGGCACCAACCCACGCAAGTTCCGCTCTCTGTCCGTGAGGTTGTGTGCTTGCGAATCGATCACTGCGTCGGGTCCTTGCATTGTGAACGTCTTTCCAGAACCTGTTTGTCCATAAGCAAAGATTGTGCCATTGTAGCCTTGTAAACATGCGCGAGTGATCGGTACACCGACATGCTCAAACACATCGTTCTGAGTCGATTGTTCTCCAAACACACGATCAAATGTGAACGTCTTTGGCGTGCCATGTTTGCTATGCAAGAACAGCGTTTGTTGCAATGGATCGCTTGCAGGTACGGTAATACACTTCTTCGCAAATGTGGCCGCGTTGGTCAAACCATCCGTTTCGCGTTCGTTTGGTGGTCGGACGCGGCAAAATACTTTGACGTTTGCATCCTCCGCCATGCTGAATATATATATACCGTTGGCTGGCTGGCTGGCTACGTTGTCTGGTTAAGTAATAATTTATTGATTGCTGTTGTATACAGACGGATCTTGATGGATAAACTGCGCTAGAGACTGCGTGCTCTTGTTGCTATTCTCGCTTCTTCCGCTTCACGCTTCTTGCGGATTTTCCAAAAGCCAAACTTCAAATTTGATTTCTCCACCCCGCGCCAAAAAATGCAAGCATTTAAAAAAAATAAATTATAAAAAATTAGGAGTTTAACTATTGAAATTTACCTCAAAATTTGTAATATATGTGGGTCACATCTAAAACGGTCGATGAGTTGCCATCAACGGCCAGAAATGACGGTGTCAACATGTTGATTATCACTTGACGATTGGCATGAAAAGAAAGATGAAATATAATGCCTACTGCACTCATATTAAAGATTTCTGTAGATCCATCCACTGGACAAAATCAATGATAAAAAACGGAATATGCTGGATCAGTGCCATGGAAACTCGTATTTTTGTTTCAGGATTACACAGAGTTTGCACAGGAAAATCCGCTAAAAACCAATTGTATCGTGACCAGAGTAACGTGAACAAATTATCAGTGCACTTAGTGTTCCTCATTTTCGCAGTGTTCTTTGTAGGCGGCTTCGTCCATGAGATCATCGAGGTCCGATTCGTTTTCAACCTATTCCCAACATAAGGTTAGACAAAAGAGAAACATATTATACAAGAGACGATGAAATTGGTGCCAACCTCGATCTTGATGAACCATCCGCCAGTCATAGCTTCTTCGTTGACCAGGTGAGGGTTCTCACTCAGCTCCTACACACCACACATCAAAACATCAGTTTACAAATAGTTCAACTGCATGATCACACATTGACATACCTCGTTGATAGCAATGACCTTGCCACCAGCTGGGGTGTATACGTCACTCGCAGCCTTGACGGATTCAACAGCGCCAAAAGGATCACTAGAATTATCATACATCCAGTATCCATCCACATATGACAGGTAAGCATTTTACTTCGTCTCCACCACATTTACTGTAGCTATAATACAACAAGCGCGTACCCTTTCGCGAATGTTTCGCCAACTGATGGCAAATCCACATACACGACATCGCCCAACGAGTTTTGCGCGAAATCGGTGATGCCAATGGTCGCTTCCTTGCCGTTCAGCGTGACGTACTCGTGTTGCTTGGTGTACTTGGTCGAGAAGAACGCAACCGCTGGGCGCTGCGAGGCCGCACGCCAGGAAGCAGGGGTCACAAATCCTGATGCGCGTCCCGCGAAGGACTTGGAGAGCACAGACGCTACACGGAGAGCCATTCTATGGTGTTCACTTGGTTCCAGTGATCTCTAATCTAATCTTGTGATTTCGATGCTGCCGTTGTCCGTCCCACCACCAGGAACGATAGGCAGTCGAGGTTTTTTACTGATATTGTTGCCTTTGATTAGTCTGATGGATACTTTATCAGGACATGTACTAATTGAACTTATGCTAGATCCATACATCAAGATGAGGTTTTTCATAAAGTCTTTTATTCGGATGTAAAAGTGTACCATCATTGGAGGAGCGAAGAGCTCCGTAACGATCAAATTTGATTGACAAATTCGATTGCCCATCATGATCGGTTGGCGCAACGATCGCGCGCTTGTACGCTCTGCGCTTCAGTTTAGACGGCGATGGCAGTGGTGGCATCAACCTCACGCAGTTGCAATTCCGTCATTGGTGGATCAACGATGGTTCGCAACGGAACCATCGACGATGAACAAGCTGGTCAAACGCAAGGTTGCACTGGTTGCTGGGTACTTGGGCACAGGGTACCATGGCGTGCAACTGAACAAAGACGTCATGACTATTGAGAACGAGTTACGTCAGGCTATCTTCAAAGCTGGTGCTGTGCGCGAGTCCAATGCGGCCGATCTGGCCAAGATTGATTGGTCGCGCAGCAGTCGCACAGACAAAGGCGTGCATGCTGGTTGCATTGTGGTGCGTTTTGCATAATTCAGTGATGCTTTTATTACAGCGAAGTGACGCTTTACTGATGCAATACATTCGCATGTGATTGTGTTTCTACGAGAATAGTTTTCCGGTAAATTGCTCATTGATGAGGAAAACAACGTCGACCCAGTAACCGGTCGTGTGAAGGGACTCGCAGAAGCACTGAACGCATCGCTCCCACCTACAATCCGCATTTTTTCGTGCACGCGGGTAAATAAGCGATTCTCAGCCCGAAAAAATTGCGTATTGCGTGAATATGAATACTTCATGCCACTGAAATTCCTTCAAG
Organism: Pilasporangium apinafurcum; assembly: GCA_001600495.1. Taxonomy (NCBI): domain Eukaryota; phylum Oomycota; class Peronosporomycetes; order Pythiales; family Pythiaceae; genus Pilasporangium; species Pilasporangium apinafurcum. The sequence goes on from BCKE01000007.1 coordinate 867,557, forward strand.
AAAGCGTTGTAGAAGCCCGCAAACTGAACTCGCCATTAGACGTCGAGGAAGCTGTAGAAGAGTTCTGTCGAGCACTTCGTCGCTACGAAGGAATTCACGATTTCCACAATTTTACCAAATCAAGATCACATTTTTACAAGCAACAAGCCAAGACTCGCAATGGTCAAACACAGAGCCCAACAGTAACGGACGATGACAACGCAGAAGAAGATGAGGAGGAGGAAGAGGAAGAAGTGGCCAGCATAGAGATTGGTGATGAACCCATTGAAGGCACGTCTCAATACGCTAACGAAGAAGGAACCATTCGTAAGACGTTGGCTCGGCATCGACGGTCGGTCTACTCCTGCTCAGGCAGTTTGATTCATGATTTCTACGGAGAACCATACCTACGCGTACATATCGTCGGACAAGCGTTTCTACTGAACCAAATCCGGTGCATGGTCGGCGGCGCGCTCGCAGTAGCTACTAAAGGCATCTCTCGAACGATATTCGATGCTGCCTTAGGTGAGTCAGTTCTGTATATGTTCTCTGTTGCGCCTTGATCTTGAGTGACTTATGTCTGATGTTGCGTATGGTGATTCGTAGATACAAATCGAATTGTACGCATTCCAATTGCTCCAGCCGAGGGTCTCGTTTTGCTTAGCAGTTCGTTTGGTGGAAAACTGCACACGGTGTCACTGTATGCGGATCCGAACACTGCTCTCGCCAAGGAGCGCAAAGATCTCTCACATCGGATACTTTTGAATCGACGCGAAGATGAAGCCATGACAAAATTCCGAGAAGACGTGATCTACAAGGAAGTTGTGGGCTCGTGGGACGTGGATGAGAAAATGGATCGATGGTTGGCGTACTTGGAGCGTGCATACGAATCTAATGATCATCTCGATGAAGATGAATTGGCTGCTTCTCTACGTGAAGTCGATGCGTTACAGAAAGAACTGAAAAACAAGCGCCACTCCCGTATTCACCAGAATCGCCTTGAGCTCACTGAGGGCAATGTGCAACGCGGTTTACTACCGAAGCAGTTTACGACCAAGCTTTGTGTTCGGTTTGCAGTTGCACCAGGCATTTTCACATCTGATTTGCGTCGTGGTGTTGCTAAGGTGTGTATATATTTCCAGTCTGTCGCCTTAAAATATATATGTTTGCTGATCACTTATCTCTCTGTTCGTTGCTGTAGCATCTGAAGATGGGGAAAATTCCGTTGGAGGCAACTGAGGAACAAGTTTTGGACTATATTGATCAGTACGGCGTTCAAAATCTTGCTAAGGAAGGACGGAGACTCCGTCTTAGTATCCAACGATAAGGGTCAAAGAATCATATTACATAGTCACTAAAACTTCAGCTACTTGAAAGCAAAGCAAAATAGAGAGCTCCTTGCGTTGCTTTTCCATCGCTGAAATGCTTCATGAGTCCTTCTCGATTAAAGTAACCAATGTCCCTGATGTAACTTTCGTACGATGCACAAGCCCGCACCCCTCCATATCCGCAAGATGATACTCCAACTCAAAGCTAGAATGCTTTAATTTCGATTTCTTCAGCTGCTGTTCAGCCACTTCCTTGTATTTGGTCCGCTTTAACGTGCTTAGCAGCATTGTGCGCGTTTTCTTCACTGCAGTGACGAGTTTGCCCACACCAGGAATCGAGAGCTGATAAGTCTCGTCATCCAATCGAACTGTCTGCAACATAAATCCCAGTCGTTGTAACCATCTACACACACAATTAGTAAAGTACACATCAGTTCTGAAAGTGAGAGCTACCAGGTTATAAAACTTGAATGGAAGCATACTTGACCGCAGTGCGAACAGCTTTCTCATCCAAAGTCGTCTCATTTGCATTTCCTTGGTTATTAAATGCAAGATTTTCTTCGATGAACATCCTCAATGAGATTGTAGGTAATGGACATAACCTCGGAAGTGTACGACGGAGCATTGCCAATGCCGTAAGCTTTGCGGAGACACCATCATCATCAGGATGTTGTTCTTGTTGACTTCGAAGAACGCGTTGCCACTTCTCTAGCTCGGCAATGTAGTCAGTCATGCGTATGATCGCTCTGTCAGCATTACCGGTCGGGATTTTAAATGTCACAAGGATGCTGTTGTTGCGTAGTCGATTTACCTGCAAATAACATATCATTAAGGGATTTCAACCAAACTATATCATAACACAAAGTACAAACAGCTAGCATCAACCCGCACTCACGCTCTGATCAACGAACGTCCGATTAGGGAGGATAGTGTATCTAAAATGACACATGTTGAAGACAATGTCTAGTTAATTTAGCGTCCCAAACTGTCTTCTGATTTGTTTAGTATGTGAACCCACAGTTGGTGCCAGAGCAGCAACGGCGGCAGATCATAAGCAGCAAATCCAGCAGCGTTACGAGAACGAAGTAGATCAATGGTAGAGAGTGTATCGTCAATGAGATCGCTCCAGTTGCCGTCCTCTGTGGTTACTGCGCCTGCGTCTGCAGCAGTTCGCTGCCTTTTGTGTCGCCGAAACATCTGAGAACCAAAATGACTATCAATCAACAGACATATTTCAAGGGAAAAGTTGTTAAATTAGGAAATCCCTCAAATATTTATTTGCACCATTATTTTGTCAATGGCCGCCGATCAAGATACTAAATGGTCATCTAGTTCTCTCTCTCATCACCCAATGCTAAGGATATACTAATGCCTAGGTTGGATCCTTTTTTGGTAGGTATGGATGGTTCTCGTACTGCCCATTGTGTCATTTCTTTTGTTTAGTCTTTAGACGCTTCTGCGCTGCAAGAAACTGTTCTTCGCTCGGTTCGTTCTCAAACGGATCGCCAGCAGGTGTTTTGCGACTTTTCTTCTTCGGTCTCGAACTCGATTTGTCTGCATATTTCGCTTCCAAGCTGGAAATAAGCGACTCAAATCCTTGTTCTCTGCACATCATGTCACACAAACACCCCAATAGAATGGACAATTATAACGACGCCAGATGCTCGCACACCAAATATTGCTATTGTATACCTCTTTGCGCTGAGAGCAGTTTCACTGCTACCGTTCGACCGCTTTTGTTGGTTCTGACGAATCTTGTTGAACAATTCTTCTGCTTCGCGTGCTTCCTGTTCTTTCTTGGCCTGCTTTCTCATCTGTTGTGCTGCGGTCAGCGGTTTCTTGGGTTTGCTCGCTTTTTTCTTCATGTATTCGCGCCATTTTGGAAAAGATTTCACCTGTATCCATGAATCACAAACTGTCCCTAAGTTGCCACCCTCGAAGAGACTTATCTATTACTGGTATCGGATCCAAAACCTTACCTCTTTGTTCTTGATAGCGTCTTCAATAATTTTCACGAACCGCTCTTCGTCGTCGTCAGTAGAGAGCATGATCGAATCCATCAGATTTTGCATGTTGCCATTAAATTTAGTGTACGCCTCCACGACATCGCGGCGCTCTTCCTCAGAGAATCGATATTCGCTTTCAAACTTAACAATGTCCTCTTCTGTGACTTTGGGGAATATCCGCGCGAAATACTCGACCCACATCTGAAATGATGGTGATTGTTCGTGATCAGAGGACAAAATGGATCCAGTTTCGTCATAGAAAGCACGTGATTCAGCATCACTCAGCAGTGAATGGATCGCGCTAATAGCTTGAAACTTGGTTGTCGATTTTGCCTTCGATGCTTCATCGCCGCGATGTTTATCTGGATGATAACGCAGCGCGAGCTTTCGGTACGCTCTGGTGATTTCTTTGTCTGTGGCATTGGACTCGATGCCTAGTACTTCGTAGAGATTACATTCCTCACCGAACTCGGCATGGATCAATGCCGCCGTACTGCTCATGCTTCAATGTAAGTTTCCCGCGAAAAAAGGTCATATCAACGAACTTATACATAGACTAATTTTATCAAAATTATCGACAAATAACCCTAATTTTAGTACGCATTTATTACTTCGTGCAATTATTTTACCTGGCGGTTAACAGAATATGGACCAGACTGTAGTGTTTATGGGCTTTCGAGGTCGATGATTGGATTAAAATATAATTTTGGATTTATGATTGGCTGAAATAGAAGAAACTCAAAGGAGGTTGGTGGTGAAGGTGGTGAAGGTGGCGACTTGATGGCAAAATGAAAAGTGAATTAGATGGAGGACTTAGTTCGCTACCACTACATCTAAGCTCCCTTTCAATGCATTCTTTCCTAATCTGATTACGATCAGCTTTCTACTTTCTTCCTTTACACATGTATTATATGTGTAATTGGCAGACCTCCTAATTTTCGGAAATTTCCTAATATTACGAAATTAGATTATTTTCGGATAAAACGTAATTTTATTTTCGGAATTTCCGGAATGAGCGTAATTTCTGTGTATTTAGACAACAGGAAGCTTCTGCAAATCTTCAAACTGTTTCGCATGCATAATGCCTTCCAGAGACAAATCCGTTAGGGCAGTTCTGAACGAATTCTTCTCATATCTCAAAACAGAAAAATCGCTTTCGACTGTCGCGGTACTTGGAAAGGCAGAAGCGAGCCCACCACAATACTGCATCAGAAGGGGGAACCGTTCGCTAGTTATTGCCCACGCTTGTTCAAAAGTCAAAGTTGCAATGTTTGAATTATCAACAGCGGTCCGAAGTACCAATTCGTTGCGATAAGCAGAAAGGAAATCAACAAATTGTTGGCTGAGTATTTCGAGGTCGGCATTGGTGAACGAATTCTGAAGTCGACGTAAATGTAGTTTGTAGATTTCAACAAATCGCCGCATGTTCAGTTTGGCAAGTTGCACTGGAATAACAGGAGGTAGTTCGTCTCCAGGTGCATTCGATGAGTCTCGCTCGGCAACGATCTCGGTTATCCCTTGCGCCAGTTGAGTGAATATCGATGCAGTTGCTGTAACAATGACGTACGATGATTGGTCGAAAAACTGAGTACTGAAAGATGATTGGCTGAAATCCGAAACTTGAAACTTGGACGGTCGTGGAACTTGAGGAGGAAGTAGTGAGTTGTTGGCAAAATGAAAAGTGAATTAGATGGAGGACTTAGTTCGCTAGCACTACATCTAAGCTCCCGTTGAATGCATGTTTTCCTAATCTGATTACGATCATCTTTCTACTTTCTTCCTTTACACATGTATTTATATGCAACTATGTATTTCTGACTATTTTCCCTCTTAATGTATTAAAATGACTTTAAGGTATGTAATGTCGTCTGACCTCGAACGCAAGGTCAGGCACATGCCGACGCCACGCTTGTCCCTTGCGTGCGAGGTCAGGCATGTGTTACAACTGCACCCATGGATAACCATCGAGTGCTAGCCACCTTTGGGCACGTAGTTTTCATTCGAGAGATGAGGATTTGCTGGCGTTGAAGATATCCAATTAGAGCAGTCAAATTGCCCAAGAACTGCTCGTCTAGAGCACTGGTAAAAATGCGCTCCATTACAAGATCTAGCTGATGCAGACCGCACCAGATTCGAATGATTCCAGGAGAAGCAACACGTCCAATTCGGGTAGCAACACCAGAGATCCTGCCAGTCATGCTTCGATCACCGTCAGTCGACACACCGATTATTTTCTGCTTCCACGTAGGGCAAAATGCATCCATGAATTCGACCAGAGTATCGAACATAATTTCACCAGTGTGTCGACCAAAAAGTGGAATAGCGAGCAGATGAAAGTTTTGCATAGCGCTATTGTAATAGAAACGACAACGAACATCTAGATAAGACATTCCGTGATGTGTTGAACTGTCCAGCGAGACTGAGAATGCCCAAACTTTCGAAATAATGTCCGATAGAGTCTGCAAAGAAACTGCACAGACAATTCGAGCATAGTTGGAGGCAATTGTATCATTGACACCTCGTAAATAGCCGAGACCACAATGATCCAATGTGGCCTGAATCAGACGAGCTGCCATCCGAAACGTAGCACCACACGAGAGGTACCTAACGCACAACGAAAACCGACGAAATGTCTTGATGACAATTACATATCCAGAAATCTCACCGTCATTGTTATCGATCTGAGGTTGGAAGATACTAAGAGCACGTGTATGCGTAAGACTTTCAACATCATCGGGGTGAAACAGAAGTTTCCCAATAATAACTTCAATAATTGATTTGTTCAAAAGGTAGACAGCAGGCTTATCCTTGTCAAAATGAGATTCCAAGGTGTTGACAAACGGAGTCTCGACGTGGCGGAAGAAGGATTCTCTGTCTCCACTGGTTGATAACTGCTGATACTCGGCCTGTAATGGGTCCTGCCCTTACATGTGATTGGTAGATTTTCCAATCCTCATGGGGAACAATGATTGGATAATATTGGGGAATATTAACCAAGCAGTGAAAGTCATAGAACTTATTCCGATTGGTGATTATTGGGGAATAATAGCCAATCGTACGAACTCATCAGTCTATGACACCCATGTATCGACTTGAGTCCTACAGTTAAGAAATCAAGTATAATTGGACAAGAGTCGGTTGGGTTGAGATACCCAAAATCATATGATGATGCCGCAGCATCATCATTGGAGATTCAAGCTGGTTGCCTCTGGCCAATCAGATATCTCCGTTTTAACAAGGTTCCTCGTGTTCAAGTCAGTTGAAGAATCTGTCTGGGTTCAACCTCACTTTTGAGAGTGTACCCAAGGTTTAATGTATCAGATTCATAGGTTTTAACATTTCATTCATAGGTTTAATGCATTTCACCCCATAGGCGCCTAGTGGTTATATTTCAGRAACCTTTAAGAATTTTAACTCAGTTGCAAATTTGCCATTAAGTCCTCAAGTCTCCTTCCTCTTTAAAGACAAGCCCTCGCTTCCTCGACTCGCGCTTTTAGTGTAAGCTGTTATTTTGGGACCCAGCGTAGTCCCATTACACGGCCCATTTCTTCGAGTGCTGTCCCGACAAATGAGATTCGTAGTTGTCAGTTCTGAACGATTCAAAATATTTGACGTGGGTTGTTGCCTTGCGCTTGCGCCCAACGTCTTCTTCTTTGCCGAAAACGATGCAAAAACGACACGCAACACTTGTCGCTTTGGAAGAGTTCGGATCTCTGGCTTTAACTGTCAATCCGAACTTCTCTGCATGCTTAGCATTGAATTCCTGCTGTTTTCGCGGCGGCATACTGCTGAATGTAGCTCTGTTCTCCTCACAGTACGCACTCGGCAGTCGACAGTAATTGAGAATGACACGAGAACGGTTGAAATAGAAGACTGTCTAGTGAGAGTTGGCTCTTGGTAATGCGACAGAATTAGATTTCATGATGCTCTAGAAATGGATTTGGTTGCTAGAATTAGATTTGCAGTATCGATAACGCCGTCCAGTTCAATAGCAGTCGTTATTCCGAGCGGGTTCGAAATTGAGCTTTATTTTCGGTATTTTCGGATTTCCCCCGGAATTTACCGAAAATTAGGAGACCTGGTAATGGGTCTTCATTGCATACCAGACTCAACAGGTCTGAAAACGCGATAAACCTGGACGTGTTGATAAAGTACGATTTCCTACTGTGTGTAGAAATGCGAACTTCTGCTAGGTGCGGTTGTTTATTGTTTACGGTTTGTCCGTAAATAAATCATGTTTTACAAGACATGGAAGAAATAGTAAACAATACTATTCCCATGTTATCAAAGAGAAACAATCCTTTCATATACGATTTTGTATAGTTGGCTGTGTTCGAATTGGACACTCGAACATCAGTAATTCATTTCACTTTCTAGGTGGCTTTATTAAAACACTAATTCAGTGTAATGGGTTCTGCCCTTACATGTGATTGGTAGATATTATAA